>JAJVSH010000070.1:830850-909546 GCA_021460005.1 Tetramorium alpestre | reverse complement strand
TATATATTAATAATTATTATTAATATATATATATTAATAATATTAATTTGTTTGTTAATTATTTTAAGCCAATCCGTTTATATTTTGATATATACAATCTTTTCGCATCTCCTGTATTAAATGTGTGAATTTCACGAAAAACCAATAACTTTTTTTCGATCTGTCAGTAATCTGTTACAGCGCAGCCTCCTGCCTTTAATTAAAGAAGCATTTGCGCGGGACGCGCGAGATAGGCGAAATTTATTGCGGCGTGTCTTGTAATAAATTTTATCTACCTCGACACTCGACATTTACTCGTTCTTGTCGCGGCGAACAAGGCAACGTAATTGTTACACATGTGTACATTTTTACGGCCCATTATGTATTATTCCTGCATCACGCTATCTCTCGTTCCGGAGCTACACGCTCGTTTTATTGATCCCCCGGACTTCCTGGGGACTTACGGAAAATGAGGAAAGTAGAATGCAATTAAAACTTGTTTCCGCGAAGTAAGATTATCTGGAGGGAGTCAAAGAACTGGCGTCTTACATCATTTAATCGAGAAGTTAACTTTTTACAGCCTAATGTCTTTTTTTTTCTAACTTCTTCAATTTCCTTGTTTTCACGCTGTTTCTTCATTGTGACTATTATCTACTTTTAATATCTTGAGGAAAAAAAATGAGATGAGAAAGATTAGCTCAAAAATAATTTAAGCTTTTTTGCGCTTGTAATTCGATTTTATTGCCGGGTTTTTAAAATGGGTCGCATCTTCAATAAGCTACAAAGAGGGTGAAGGACTGTTTAGCTTGCCGGCAGTCGCCTTATCGATTTTCTTGGAGATACTCGTGGAAAATTGGAGCTTGCCCGATCATAAAAACGACTTCAAAGCGGATCAAAAAATTAGAAAAGCAATGTTCTCGGCAGAGAAAGGATCGCTCGGGATCTCGAGGGAGATTCGAGGAGAGACCGTATTCTCCTGACTTTTCTTTCCGGTTACACGGCGGGCGGGTTTCTTTTTTATTCTCAACCCTTTTAGCAGTCAATCCTGCCACCCTCGTTCCGAACGTTCCGATTTAGCGACGGAGGATGCGGGGGAGGCGTTAGAAATCGGGGTTTACAGCGATATCCACTTGCATTGATCCTCATCGATCCCGCAGCCGAGCATTGTTGCAAAGAAAGTAACTCCATAGAGCCGCGCCGTTCGCATACGTCCAACGGTCATACTCTGCCGGCCGAATGAGATCCATTTCCTTGTGAAGTGATCGGGGATCGAAATGTTTTAATATTCCGTGGCCGTGTCGAAGATTTATAAGGTAGGAAGAATATGCGGGTCAAGAGGACCACGCGTATTAACCGGCGAACTATAAATCCATAGGTCTCGCGTTTATTTAGTGCCTACCTGCGGGGACCGCTTTTGGGTGGAAACGTGACAAGGGTTCCACCACCATAACCGTGAATCGCAGCACAAGGCCCCCGTAAGTCGAATCATATTCGTTTTTTTTTTTTTTTTTTTTAACACCGCTAGTATCCCCATCGGTGAGTGTCTGCGGATTTATGCGTTTACCGTCGCTGTGTGCAACATTTTCCTCGATATACATATCGAGGTGTACCGCCTCTACTGTCGCGGCCGATGCTGAAATATTAAGAACGCGTTGGCGCGCGGAATTACGAGCGATGCCCTCGTGTCGTTACATAAGTCGCGCGCTTTATTACAGCCATTGTCAGCGTTTCGCCCCGGCGACATACCTCCCACGCGTCGCCGGTGATGTATTAACGCAATATCGCCGTGATAGCCTCTTTGTAATATTTTACCGCTATCGCGAATACATACGTAACTCGAGTGAATCGTGATAGAGTTTCTGTCTACCGTCGACGTGACCATTCGCGTATGGCTGCGGCAGATATGGCGGTGCGCACGTTCGCATTTTACACGAAGAACACGAATTAAAATATTTTAAAATGAATTTTATGTATAACGACACTTGGAGTTTTTTAATTCTGCATGATTAGATTCCCCATTGCTGGCATAGTATGAGGAAAAAATAGAAATATGTTTTATCTATAAAAATAAATATTTAATGTTGTTTCTTAATTTATATATGATGATATAAAAAATGTTTTGTATAATAATATTTTAAATAATACAAATAATATAAAAACATTCTACATATCATTCTTGAATATTTTTCTTGAAAAATAGTTACAATTATATTATCGCTAATTTACTACACAACGACATAATTAAAAAGTATCATTTTGAAGTGTTTGTGACAAAATAATGAAAATTTAAAACTGAACAGAGAACAAATATTTAGCTGGATATTTTTATTTCTCTACAATCAGTTGTTACGCCAAAATCACGTTTAAAAATAAAATATTACAAAATTTTTATAATTTAAAACACTCAAACACACTTATTTTATGGAAAACTTTATTTTTTGAGTTGTGTTGTTGCAACAAAAAGCGATGTGTGTGCAACTTGCTTTTAAATCTGTGTAATCTACTTTGTCCCATTTACCTCTGCTAAATTCGTACATTCTTGTATTGTGTCGCGATATACAACTCAATAATTAAATTATCTCGTCACGAACGTCGCTCGGAGTCCACCGTTCGCCTCGGCGTTGAAGCGCATTTTCGTTCACCACCGGTGTGTGAGTCGAAAATCCCTACGGCGTCGCCTAATCGAGATCGAAATGGACGGCGCGTGTATGTACTTCGGCGTGAGTCCGGAGTGGAATCAAGAAATGCCGCGTCGCGCCCGACTTCGACTCGTCGAAAGAGTCGAGGGAATGCTCCAAAGAGCTATTGCGATCGACGAGAGACATCGAGGCGACGACGACTGCTGCACGACGTCACGGTATTCTCTCTTTCTCTCTCTCTCTCATTTCTCCCCGCGCTCTCGTGAAAGGAAAAGCCTGGAGAACGAGATAGCCCGGGCTTACCGCTGACTCGCAGGCGATTATGTCGATATCAAATACCACGAAACGCACTCAGCTATGCTTTTGCACCGGCGCGACGATTGCGAACCGTCGCTCTTTCTCCCCAGCGCGGCGCTGCATATTCGCAACGGCCTATTAAATTCTCTCCGTGCGCAAGGGACCGTATTGTCTTTTCGCTCGACCCCGCGCTCTGTGTGTACACGGTGTGCCCAGGAGCACTTCATTATCATATAATTTCCAGTTCCCTCGCGCGGATTACCGCCGCGCGGTGTGGAATCGAGCGCGTACGTCCATGCGTATGCCAACAACGACACGTGGTGCGTTGCGCACCGTGTCCCCGAGTGCGTCTCCTTAATGTATTCCGGTCTCTCGGCTCGTCTCGGTACGTCGCCCCGGGCATTAGGAACGAGACTTAGGGATTGTCTCGCGGACGCAACGAGAGCGAGCAGAGGTAAACTTTGTTTACAGCCCAGCCGAGTGAGAAGGAGAGAATACGCGCGGGCGGACGATAAAATATCACGTTAAAGTCAACTTGAGTATCGTGCGATCTGGCATTTCAGGGTTGCGAGGGTGCCGTATCGTTCGCGCTCGCATACTTTTTCGTTACAAGCGACACCAGCGAGTCGTTACGAGATCGGTGTACAGGACGCTCCGGTTTGAATGGCGGGAAATCGTTCGTTGCCGGGATTATCGCCTTTACATAGGAATTCGACGGGATAGGAGGAGACCAGCTTGGAACGCCGCTCGCCAGATAATAAAGATTCTAGATACGGTGCCAATGGTAGAATAAATCTAACGGGCAGAGAATATGGAGATTCAACGCAATGCGCAATTTAACGTCGTGACGTTCGAAGCGTTGTATACCAAATTATTTTATGCTTATTAGCAAGTCATTTACATTGAATATTCCATTTTAAGTATTTGGATTTACTGTTCCAATTGCATTTTAAGATTGACAAATAATCGACGTCTATAGTTTAGGGACGTGAAGTTGGGAAAAGTATATAAAATTTATGCAAAAATATTATCAAGATCCTGCTTGACATTTCTCTCTCTACTCAATTGAAATTATTTTATAATTAAAATTTATATGGATGAATAAAGTTTTGAAAAAAGGTGTCGAAAGAACAATTGTTAAAAAAATGCCATTTTTTGCAATTAGTCTTATTTCTAGTTGCTAATCTTGATTTGTAGCGATAAGTCGCATAACAAATAGGGTAAGAAATAAGATTTTAATTTAGAATTTGACAATGTTTCCCACATTTTCAATTAAAGCTACTAATAGCATCGTATTCAGCAGATTAAAATCTATAGGATTCACTATGTTTTTTACATTTTTATTTATGGGCAAAAATAGCATTTTTTTAACATTGTTCTTTGAGAAATAATATAATGTCCTGAAAAGTCATAATCCCGAAATTTGAGAAATATGATGATATTTTGAGAAATTATAAATAATTTTTCAGTACAGACATTGTCTCATTTTTTACATTTTGGAATAATGACTTTTTAGAACATTCTTAGTTTTCAATTCTCGGGATTATAACTTTTCGAGACTTTGCATATCCATCATATTTTCTATATGTTGACATATTCAGAAACTTATTTCAAAATCAACGGAGAATTCTTTCATGAGGAGTTAGTTTCTCACGTTCGTAAGACTCGATTTACTGAATGATCTGTATACTATATACTCTTTAGACATTGCATAAGCGTTCTCTGTAAAAAAGTGAGAGTCAAGTACTTGTGTTCCGGAATGCGTCGAGGGTAATTCTTTATCGTTCGCATCTCCAATTAATGAGAATTAAGCTTACATCCCAGCCAAGTATACTTGCGCATCGCGTTAAAGCTCTGCGCTGGGAACAGTAATAAAGATCCCACCTCTTTCGCGCCGCGATNGCGATAAACGTGGGAGAGCACGTAGATTAACAATCGTTCAAGTCGCGCGGCGATGTGGGTTTCTTACCAAAAAAAAAAAAAAAATGAAAACGGAGCATTTAAATCGTCAGACGGACGTTTTCTCGTCGAGCGACGGGACGTCGCGTTACCTCGCATCGGTGGAAGCTCGCGTGTATTTATTCGCGAGCGGCGATCTCACGTCGATTTATCGTGGAAACAATAAATCGCAGGTCTCTCGCCGGCCGGTCGGCCTCCGTTAGTTCACGCCCTAACACACAGTATCCCGGCCACGTGTACGCGGCACGTAAACGATCGGATTCACGCGCTCGCGCGCGCCCGGTGATTTTCGTAATCTGGCCTTTGGGGCACGCGGCTCGCGGCTCGCGAATTTTTTCATCGCGCCCGGCGCGAGCGGAGCTCATCGACGGCGATAACGCGCGTGATTACCGCACGCCTCGTCGCTCGGGGAGAAAAGTGTCCGCGTACACGTTCTCGCAAAACATATCCGATCCCCGCACGCCAGCCGCGTCGAATTGAAACGTCAGTAGGCGCTCGGCTGTTATTAGGCGCTAAGCCGCGTTTATTGGCACTTGCTCCGCGTGACGCTGAAGAGCATCGCCATATCGCTGTCGTGCGTATTTTTACGTCAAGATCTTTTTTGAAATCTTTAAATGAATTTTTTCACACGGAAATTATACTGCGGGTGAACTTTAATTGGACGTTTCTTTATGTAGACCTCCCTGTGCAGCACATAAAGACATTGATTGTGTGCGGTCAAAAAGATATCTATCGTAATAACGCAACAAAGTTTGCACGATAATGATATTCAGATTAATGATATTCAGTTAACGCCCATTCGAAGCAGCGAGGTAATGAGAGCAGGTTGGCACGACACAGAAGCAAAGTATAAACGCGGAGGAGCCTCGTGTCCATAATAATAATCAGGGGGATCGAGAGCGGCAGGGGAGAGCAATATAAGGAGTTACCTTGCATCTCATTGTGATACACCTATCCGAAATATTAATGCACCATGGACATGGTGGCGAGTGCCGTAAATCAAGAAAAAAAGCAACGCGAGAGAGCCGTCAGATATATATCTTAGAATTGAATTGGTGGAAATAAATATTCGCGCGTGCTTTATATTGATTTATTGTAAGAACAACGAAATTGCATCGTGCGGGACTCGACCTTCCTCGAGGGTCCCGTTTGTATCTTGTAATATGAACAACTCCGCGCATGTAGACGGTCAGCCTAACGCATTATCGGTCATTTTCGCGACTTGCAATTTCGCGAATATGGCGAGACCGGTGAACACAGTATTATTCCACAACGAACGAGAAGATTTAAACAACTGTAAATTAACCTTCGAATCTTTTAATGTTTTTTCTTCGAAAAGATGAGGTAGAGTGAAATTATCGCCATTGTGATGGAAATGGAATGTATGTGTATTAATATTTAATCAGAAAAATTCGTTAAATTTACAATAATTTATAAATCATTCTGCAAAACGATTGGTATTATGATTGAACGCGAACGAAATATAATTGTTTGACAAAGTTATTAATTATACTAATAGAAAAGTTAAAAGATTAAAAAATTATTAAATCTAACAGAATTATTACAACAGAAAGAAACAGCGAATATTTTTATTAATTAGAGAAACTTTTATATGAAAAAAAAAGATATTTATTTTTTATTAAACTATTGTCTAACGCATTTTCTAGGAAAATTAATCAAAGGTAAAGATAAAATTAAAAAATGCAGTAATTAAAAATTGATTGTAAATGCAATAACACATAGTGTCTCTTTTAAAATATTAAATTAAATTAAAATTTATAAAATAAAATCTCCTCTCTTGAAACAGTTGATATTATTATTCTGCGTCTTCTCACATTGACTTTGTTTCTGTTTTTAATCATTTCTTCTCGTAATAAAATAGATATATTTGTGTGTAATAAAAAATTTTAAAATACTTTAAATAACAATATTTAATTCAATATTTGATATTATATATTTAGCTTTAGTAAAATATTATATATTTAAGTTTTTTAAATTTTATTATTTAAATGAGCAGAAATATAAATGTGCTTTGGAGGTTTCGGCATTGTTCTTCAAATAGGGACGTAGTGAAGTAGGGACGTAGGGGGAAACGCAAGTGCTTATTATCGAAATAAAAGTATTGTATATTACAAAAAAATATATCGTACGGTAGAGAGAGAAAGAGACTATTGAAAATCCATATCCTGTCCACGTACAAGTGCCACATGGAGCAGGTTAGTCGCATTATGCTAGAGTAACTTTTTACATCAAACTACTGGTTCTTCTACTCTACGTGATGCGCAGTGTACATAGCTTGACGAGCTACTTCAATGCAATAGCATCCAGCTGAATGCAAGGTCTCGCTAATCTAAACGTGAAATCATTTAACCGACTTACCGCGAGAAAATAAAAAGCGAATTGTAATATCATCTAATAGCCGATTCGTATATTGCCTGCCGTGAAACGTTACAGAGAAAATTAATCTAACCCGGTGAAACATTTCAGCCATACCAAACTGAAATATATCTAGCGCTTTTACGTTGTTTCGATTGTTTTAAAAGCCTCTGCTGTGAAAGGGTCCTAGAAACTGTTGAATCAAACGATTTTAATCACTGTATCGTTTCGAAATGTACGCGATGTTAAATGCACACTTGAATTTGTAAATGCTCTTCATACTAAATTTGTTTTCTGTCTGATTATTCGCGCAGATTCGAGTTATTATTTCTACTATATATTTTTGTGTAATTTGATATTTGCCCTATATTCGCGCGTAAAATCAATCTGATATACAGTGATAAAATTCCAATTTTTCCTTCTTTCTTAATTGATAATATTTCTCAGTCACTTCACGCACGTTTATTCGCACGTTCTTTTTTTCGTGCTTCCATTAACAAGTTTTATCATTTTATCGTTTATCATTTCAAACTATCTGAAACAGTAAGCGTCGAACGTGCGATAAAGCTAAACCGTTTGCGTAGACAAGCCGGCCGACAGACCTTCGTCTTTCGCAATGTGCGCAGTTATGATTTCGAGAATTCACAATCTCTCCGCGGCATTTAGTTTGCAACTTTGCGACCGCGCGGGTACGCAGCGTGCACCGTGTTTTCGCGGCGACATTTTCACTCGGGGCGTACGCACCGCGAAGCGTAGGTGCCCAGGCGGAGAACACACACGCCGGCGAGCATGATGTAGCACATAATAGATAATTCATAAACATTCCCTATGCGCGTACTCGGCGGCGGTCGCGGATCAAGCGAGGACGACCGCGCCGCGCCGCGTCGCGCGGCGTGGATATATTTTTCGTCGTGCGTATCGTCGTCGCGCGAAAACGACCGTGAAGGGACTTCTCTTCTGTCCCTCTCGATAACAGCCCTCTCGCAACCTCGTGCATGCGTGCGTGTGAGCACGCCGAGGGCCGCGAGAAAAATAGCGGCACTCGCGAAGCCTACGATAATTGAAGGTTCCGCCGCCCGTAGCCTTGCGCGTGCATGCGTGCATACGTGCGTGCGTGCGCGTCTGCCTGCGTGCACGAATGTACGTGTGATCGTGCGTGCCGATGTGTATTCGTTTTCCGAGGAATTTTTTTCCCTGAGAAGCGCGCTCGCGCACACAACAGCCGTCTCCGCGGTGTGCGCGCGCGCGCGTGTGTTACTGTGTTCCGTCGTACTGCAGTATACGATCGTTCATTTAAATTATAACGATTGCGGCCGTTTCGCCGGTTTGTCTCACGGTCGGCGATCGATTAGCGATTTGGGATGACATTAACTCATTAAACTTCATTGGCGACTTCAATTGCCGTGCTTCTTGCCTTTATCGCTGGGAGCAACGAGCAATTGTCGCGTTGCATGAAACATAATCCGTCCGGTTCATTTCGAGATGAAAGATTCAAATTGAGGTCGACTACTGCCTTCAGAATGACTTTGTGCACACGTAATTAAATTACGGACATCCTTTACATTGGTATTATATTGTGCATATTATATTATTCACAGATGTTATACGGTAAAATATAAATCAAATATCGAAGGTTAACCGGCTCTCTTTCTCTTTGTGAATGAAATATTACAAAGTAATTTATTATTAATATCGAAAGAAAGAGACAGAAAGAGAATATATACATACATATAAAATATAATCTATTTAAATATATTTTTAATGAATGTATATATTGTATATACATGTATAGGTATTGGAAAATATTGTGAATTCTAATTATCTAATTATCCATGTTTCCAAGATATAATTATCCAAGAAATAGGGAATGTTATGCCTTCTAATGAAACGAAAAGCAACGATTGATCCATCGTTAACGCTGCGGTCACTAAAACGGACTAATACTTGTAATAGTTACGCGCGTATATATTTTTCAGTCCCTACGATCGGAATTCTAAGGGACTCTGATTCTGTTAGATAAATGATAAACATAGCACATCGACGGCCTTTCATCCTATCCTTATCTTTCATCCTATTTCTTATAGCACTTTGTCCCGTTTATTGTCCGCACCTGCTTATATCGTTCGCGTGAAGTTAAAAGCGCGCTGTTGGTGCGTTGACGTTAATGCACAGTTTTCCGCGGATAATCGATCCATAAAAACGCCAAGGATGTAATTGCTGGTCGAATATCCGTGCGTTTTGTTGCCGCGATGCGAACCGGTTGCACACGCGGATTGCACACGAGTACCATCTCGCGAAATTTTAATCTATAGGATCTTCTCATCCAACCCGTCCTGTTTTTGCGGCTAGGGAAATGGTGCTCTCAGCTGCACGCATTGCGTGCAGGATAATTGGCGCTTCGTCAAGTTGAGTACGATGAGTATGCGTCCTTGGGATAGTGATGAGTTCGGCGCAAATGTCTCGTACTTTGGTTAGTATACTCGTTACTCATCAAGTAATGTCGTTCACGGAAATATGTTAATATCTTAACAAGATGTGTGATAAAAATGGAAATTCTTCCTGTATCAATCTTCTCGATTCTTCCAACGAGCAACATAATACACTCGCATGTCATGACTGCATCTCCTGCATATATTTTTTTAAACTTAAGGGAAACATTTAAAAAAATAACTGTTATCAATCTAATTACAAGACGTATCTTGTATACGTGATTTTTGGATAAATGTGTTCTAAGAAAAGGATCAAATTTAATAGGTGATATTCTTTACAATACTTACGATTATTATGGCTTATTAAACACAGACGTATATTGTTTCTAAATAAAATTAATACAGTGATCGTTGCGCATCGGTTAAAAGTCGCTTGTACCGAAGAGTTTTGAGAGATTTTTCTAATATCCAATTAACTTACTTTTTATCTTTTTTTAATGCTTAGAAGATCTAATGCTTAGAAATTGAACTTAATCTATGTTGTGGTAGAAATGTACGTAAGATGAATTGAATCAATTTATGCTTCTGTCGCACAAAGTGACTAATTTAAGAGAGGAAAAGTGTCGTGAAGATGAGGATATATTCCAATTTTTTGATGATATCATCAAAAAAATATTGGTTCTATTTCTGATGCACATGGATATCAATGTCAGCGCGGAAACAAACAAATAAATATCGAATTGAATATTTCGATATCGTTCTTCTATTTACGCGGAGTAATCGGTAAACAGAGAAGGAAGGAGTGCAAGAAAGGTTCAATCGAGACATTCCAATCCGCATTTCCTTATTGCTGTTCGACCGACAGGATAGATCTATCGGTCATTATGATAATAATTTTCCGGTCCGACGACCGTACGGGATCGTGTTACACATTTCTTTAAATATCGGCATTTATCTCGAGTGGGATGTCCGTTTCCTCGTAGCTCTTTATCCTGTAGATATTGCCTCGCAGGGAAGTCGTTTTAATAGGCACTTATCGCAAACTATATTTTAGGCATTCCTTGAATTTTAACGTCGCTATGATGCCTCTGCGGAAATTTAAATACATTTGGACGAACGGAGCGAAAATCGATGATCATCAGCGAAACGCGTACCAATTTAATCGCGAGTTGTTTGTCGACATTGACTAACCAATACGTCACGATAATTAATCAGTCGCTGTCAAATTTACACTGCAATGACCGGAAAATGTACACAATGACGGGAAAATGCAATAATCCCTGTGTTATCCGATTTGTTTTTCCGTCTTCGGCTTGCCGTCCCAATTCTGGTCGAGCATGATCAATGATTAAATGTATTCAACGCGAACGAATTAGACTTGCTGCAGCATTTCTCTAATTAATTGTAGCACGCAACAATTAATTTAATAGGAACGACTGTAATTTTTATAACGGGAATTACTTTGTGGACAGGAAGACCTTTCGCAGGACTTGAAAAATAGCTTGAAAATGCTCGAACGAAGAAAACGTGCTTCGAATTAAAGCTGCTGCAAGCCTCAGCTCGGTGTAAGACACGTCACCCGAAGTCTGTCCGACTTCGCGCTCTCGCGACGACATTCGCGCAGCCCACGGATCGTACGGCGCACCGTAAATCATAATTATCATTGTCGCGCGCTTTTTATTTGCATAGAGGAAATTCATTAGATTCGCCCGGCCATTGTAAACAACGGATCGTCGCGGCCAAGCGGGGGTCAAGGGGGGAAACGATAGAGAGCGGCGGATGAGGCAGCGATCGTGGGAGGGATGGGACTTGGGACGACGGCGGGGAGTAGGAGGGCGAGGGTAATTTACAAGGAGAACTCTTGAGCCTCTCTCGAGCGTGGATCGTGAGTTCGAGGCTCACGGAGAAGGTGAGCTCCTCGGGCCGACGGGCGTGCGGTATCGATATTACCAATAATTGTCGGCCTGAAAGGTTATCTCAAGAAAGCGTGCATAGCAAACTCCCCGTCGACGTGGCCGATAAGTTATGGGGGGCGAGAGGGGAGGGGCGCCCCCCTTTTCTGTCTCGGACAGGACCGAGCCGAGGTGCATGCGAGCGCGCGCACTTCGACATGTAGAACACGGGCGACGGCGAACCAGACCTCGCTGCGGAAACTTTAGAGCGTTTAAAGCGCATTGAAGCGCATTCATCCGATGCGTCCGCTCGACACGTCCAGTACGACTGCGACTGGCATTGGTGGTTCTCGATTCTCCGGTCGAAGGAGACTCGAAACCGCGCGGTCACACGTTAGACGCGTTAAACGCGAATCTAAATGCTGATAGGAATGCGGATCCAGACGGATAGAGCGAACCGGCTGAACTTCTCACATTTTACTATCGGCCGCCGCCGCACTTGTGTGGAAACCGATTTATAAGGCGGATTTTAGAAAACAACAACACTCCGCAAATTTATTCCCCGGCTTCGGCTTTACAGGCTGGTCTCGAACGGGCGGTGGCTTATAGGCACTCTCTATTCCACGTCGATCGCGTACCCGTCAGAAGCATCCATAGCGAGCCGTAAAAGATCATAAAAATATATGAGAGTCACCTTCGATATAAAATCGCGAGTGATCCTTTTTTTACTCGCGGCGCTTTTCTACCGCGATTCCACCGTCGCATGCAGATGCGCATTCAGCGCTTACGCTGTCGCTGACAGGCCGCGTTGTATCGCGACCGTTATGGGTCTGACATTTTCCTCGCGAGCGACGCTCAACCTGGAAGCCGGGGACTCGCGTAGAAAGGCACGCTTCATTACGTACCAATCCCGAAACGAGAGATTCGCCGTAAATCGCCGTGAGACTCATCAGATAATAGCGGCGATTATCAGCGGAATGCGCGATTTGCGTTCGACCGTTTCGAAAGGTCGCCGATGTCTTTCGGATCGGGGCTTTCTTCGCCTTGTTCCTCGCTCGAGAAACTTTCACACGATTTTTCTTCGCCGCTCGGCGTCGTTGTGTTAGAGCGTCGTGATTATGGGTAGCTCTCAGCCCTCTTTCTCGGAATATAATTATTTCCAGTTACGTTTGACACATCTCCCTTCTTTTCCCTCCTCGCTATTTTACTCGCCTGCACAGAAAGCGAGAACATGCGAATTTTGCTTGAGTGAAGGAAAAAAAAACGTAAGATAACCCACAGCTTGACCGTGGAAAGGGCAGCGGATCGGACAGAGGGGCGGTCTCCCTTGTGTCACTGGGTCGTGCCTCGCGAGGCGCTGCGACGCCTCTCGCATTTAACGCCGATCATACACGCGACGCTTCTCGCATTTAGCGCAGGATGCCGGGACGGTTGGCCGGTGACGAGCGTACGATGCGTGGGACCGGTGGTCTCCCTCCGTTGCGCGTCGCGCGAGTTCCGTCCACGCTCGGCGATTTTCAGCGTGCGCGCGTATCTTGATTACGGGCGCAATTATGGCACAATATAGCCGCGCGATTTTTCACAATGCGCGTCCGCGCTCGCGCGCGGAAGGAGGGCGACTTCCACCTGGAGGTATAAGTGACCGTGGAGACGAGAGGCGGTGACTCGCTTAAACGCGCTAACAGCTCGCTACGCGAAGATTTGTACTTCGGTCCCTCATCCCGTCCGCGGCTCACGCTGCCCGCTATAATTTGCGAAAGAAATGATAACCATAGCGTTGTCAGTGAAAGGAAACGCTAAGAGCATCGTTCAGTACCTACTTACATCGGCGGTGTCCTTCACCCGCGACCTCGCGCGAGTTAACATCCTGCCAGGGTTTCCTGGAATCTCACGCGTTTTAGCCTTCCCGCGCAAGATACGCGGATGTTACTCGCTCCGGTAAATCATCAGCGCATTTTGAAATCTCATTTATCTTATTCCAGATCTCTCGATTGTAATCGGGCGGCTCGTTTGTGCACTTACCGTGACAGTTCTTTCGGTTTGAGCCGTTCAATCTGCTGCACTTTACTGCTTTTTTCCCTTATGACTGATGCTAATTATTTTCGCACCTTGACAAAGCGAGCTGTGTGGTCGTACAAATTGTCCCAGGCTTCCTTTTAATCTTGGGATATATATTTTTATCCGAAGATAAATATTATCCGAATATAATATTTTTATCCGTAGATAATATTTGAACCAAATACGCTTTTCATAACTTTTAAATAATTTACGATTAAAGATTAATGAATAATAATATTTAATATATAAAAATAGTAACATAATATTTTTAATGGTGTTTTTAATAATAAAACTATACATTGTGTGGGCTTTAAAAATAATAATATTCTGCTTCTTTTAATTTTTAATTCTTTATATAAAATTTTATGTAAAAAATGAAATGTAAAAACTTGAAAGAAAAAAATTATAATCTTTCGGAACGCGCGCAGTAGTTGTTTGGATATATCCACGATGAATTTCACAATTTCTTAATTCAGAGATATCGGCATAAAGGACTGCTGAATTATGATTTCTCATCGGATTATGGATCGCTTGGAGTTATACAAATATATCCGCATACTCATCAGATTATCTCCGACTGGACCTTCGGCTCGTTTAGCCACACAGGTAGACAGGCTGCCGCGCGATTTCCGTCGAGCGTTCTCGTTAAACGGCCGACAATGGGACCGACTAAACGCGTTGACAGCCACGGTCCATGAATCTTCGTGTGCGGGGACAGGCCGTCCTTAACGGAGGGAAAGTAGAGAAAGGTTAAAGGATTAACAGTAACTCACAATTACGACTCGCGGATAGTCAACTCGCCACGCACACGTCCGTCTATCATTGGGGCATTAACGTCCGTTGAATTACAAATGACCTGGCCGTGTCTACCATAGCGGTATCTTTCGACGTATTAATTATTGCCTCGCCACTCGTATAGGGCGATCTCAAGACTGATCGTAAATGGCCGAACGACGACCAGTCTATCCGCGCAACGACGCAGCTTATGACGATTACTCGTCCAGGCACGTGTTGTCCCCCCGCTGCTCACGTTCTTCTCTTACAATTAGCGAGACTACCGATATTACGAGCGATCGCTACGAGCGATTGATGCCTGCCAGATCCTGCAAAAACCTATGTACGTCGCGAAACATACTCTATCGAGTCGAGCGCGCATTATGCGATATCTTTATTAAACGCACGGCTTATCGCGCGTAAATATTCCCGATCCGGAGATGGAGCGTCGGGTAGCGAGGTAGGGAGAGAGAGAGAGAGAGAGAGAGAGAGAGAGAGAGAGAGGGGGGGGACCCAGCAAACGCGTTTATTTGTCGCTCGTAATAACATCGTATTTGTTATTCACGACGCGAGGCGTACCCGCGAGCCACGGTGGAGAGACGCTCGTGCAGACTTCTCCGCCACGCCGGGCACCCGACGCGCGTTTATCTCGACGAAGGTGTCCCCCAGTAAGCAAATGATATCCACGCCGCGTCCCGGCCCTTTCGGACTGCCGTAAACAAGAATTCGTCCGATAATGTATTTGAAAGCCGTACGTACGTTTTATTTCAGGCCGCAACGATCCCTTTTTATTCGGTGGCGGGTATCTCTTCCCGGATATTGTATAACCGCGCGCCCGAGGAAAAAATGTATGCGCAAATATATTTCGACGGTCGTGCCTCGCCTTTATATGTTGCCTGCCTGCTTGCTTGCTTGCTTGCTTGCTTGCTTGCCTGCCTGCCTGCCTGCCTGCCTGCTCGCCTGCCTGCCTGCCTGCCACGGTGGATATGAATTTTCGTGCAGCACGGTCGTGCACGTGTATTCCCACCATCGCATCGGGCCGCCCGTATCCTCCCCGACTTTCGCGGCGCAGTGGTGCTCACTACCCGTCGCTCTCTCATCGCCGATAAACTAAGTGTAGTTGGTATCGTGTTTGATGATGAGGTAAAGTGACAGGCAAATCGTGATATCGTTCACCGAGAGCGAGAGGAAACGCATTGTGGGATACGCGCCGCGTAATGATCGTCGGTTCTCCTAATTTCCCAGAAGCGGAAAATTTCCTGGTCTCACGGGAAAAATTGCGAACCGTAAGACACGTCGTTTCATCCATCCGCGTGAAAAAATCGCGCTCCCTCTCCCCCTCTTTTCGACAATTTATACCAATTGTATTTGTAAGTGATGTCTTTTCGGAAGCGGTTTGCATATCGGCCCGCGTTTTAATTACAGACGAAAAATTACATCGCGTTACATTGCGTGTCATTACAGCCGTAACGGGTCCGCCGGTAACGCGATCCCCCTCATCTCACCTGTGCCACGCCGTGGATACGGCGCACGGCGCGGCAGCTAGTTACGGGGTATTATTCGCCATAACCGCACCGTGAAATGCGCTTTTATACGCTGCGAGCGGTTTTACACAGCGGGGGTAATCGTCCGGTGCATATGAAGCAAATTAATTATTTGCCCGTTTACCCTTCCCGCGCGCGGGTGCATTTGCGAAGCACTGCGCGCGAGGCCCCCGTCGGGGACCGCGGGGAACATTCCGCGCGCGGTGATCCGCAAGGAAGAGCTTAATTCACAGCTTGGGAGAAGGATAGGCCGGCCGGACGCGGTATGCGTACGCGTGAATTGTTGACACTCGGTATAATACACATTTCATTTGCGTAATTAACGGTCTGATGTATAGCTACATCGGCGAGCGAACGGAAAACCATTCATAATACGGCCACTCGCCACTCGACGATTACTCATACGCGATACATATCGCATGAGTTTCGAGAGAAAGAAAAGAGAGAGAGAGAGAGAGGGAGAGAGAGAGAGAGAGAGAGAGAGAGAGAGAGAGAGAGAGAGAGAGAGAGAGAGAGAGACGGAGAGAAAAGGTAGATGCTGCGGCTCCTCTTGCCTTCGTATTCGGCTATGGGCTGAGGAACCGAGATAATAGTCTTCGAAGAATCCGGTCTAAAGATGTCGAGTCGGTCGGTCAGTGGTTGAAGAGAGAGCCGGACTCTTGATTGGGACGATCTACCCCGAAGAGCGACCTAAATCGTTTACAAGTAACTCGGAATTACGAAGCACTTTATATTTATATCGCATCTTTCTTTTGGCTGCATTCTACATCCAGTTTGTGTATGTTTTCGCGGTACGCAATATACCTACCGATTTTCCGCGATCGGACGGCTTAGCGCGAGCGCGGGCGCGGATCGGCTAACCGGTCGCGCGCGATCGTGAATAATTCAATCTTCGTTTGTCGAGAGAAACCGGGTGGACGTTAGGAGCGCATTAATGCGATCTACTAACGAGTGCAGGTTAATCTGGTGTACTCGCACTGACAGGTTCAACGTGCCGTAAAACGGGATACACGATGCCATCGTCGCCGCGGTTTTCTTTTTCCTTCCTTTTTTTCCTTTTGCTGTGGAAAGGCCGCGCGACGGACACGTCGTTGAAAGGGAGAGAGAGAAAGAGAGAGAGAGAAAGGGAGCGAAGGCACGGAGAAACGACGAGAGATCAAGAAAGAATAAGACTCGACGAGCACATCGATGGTAGAGACAAAGAGGCGAAGGGAGCGGGGCAGATAGCGGCGGGAAAAGGGAGTCGTGCGCGGCAGAGGGAGCAGGTACGAAGGGTACGAAGGGTAAGGAAAGAGAGTGAGAAGCAGATTGAGGTTGATAGGAAAGAAAATCGCACTCGCACGGCGTCTCGTTAGCTTGTTAACTTGCACGCAACACCTTCGGCTCAAATACCGGATACATGCTGGGCTCGTTCTCTTTCTCTCTCTCTCGCTCTCCCTCTTTCTCTCCTTTCCCCCGTGCAAACGCGTCCGCTCTCTCGCTTCTCCACGTCGCTCTTCGTACACCCACCAATGTGCTGCAACATCCTCCCGTTTCTTTCCTCTTTCTTCCTCACCTTCTTCTCCTTCTCTTCTTCTCTCGTGCCGTCTTCCATCGCTTATGGCCGGTCCATCAACCCTTTCTGCATGATCCTGCCCGTTGGAGAAACTCGCAGAGACATCGCGTCCCGACGATTCTTTCGCTTTCCGGGATATCGTTTCTCGGGTTCCTTGCCGTTGTTGTCCCTCGAGGAAAACTCGGTAAGACGCTTTTTCTCGTTCACGTTAACTCCCCGAGTCTCCATCCCCGTTCTTAAGCGGAAGGGCGATGCACTGTCGTCGGAACCGTCGGAGTCGTGCTCCACTTCGGCGAAGCACTCTCTTTCCCTCCAGTACCGACGCGGCGGGAGGGATGGTATTAGCTCTTGGAGACAGATTTCCAGTGAGAGAAAAGTTGAACGGGAAAGTAAGGGATAAGGGAACGGAGCGGCCAGCGAGCGCGCGGAAATCGGGAACACGGTTCGTTGAATTATTTCTCTCTATCGGATATTGACATTCATTTGTGTCGGCCGTAAGTTTGCCGGCTGCGAGGACGGAGCGGCAAGTCGGAGAATTACATTACATCTTCCCTGGACCTTTCAGAGTAGCTAGCTTCGTTGTCTATCGAGATATTTTCACATTCCTCCGAGTTGCCCATAAGCATCTTATTCTTCGAATAAAATAAACAGATTGAAACGGAGTACTCGGAGTAGAAGAGTACCGTTCATGATAGTGTGTGTTTTGACAACATTATTAAATTATTAAATTAAATTTCGAGCTTCTGAGCGTGTATTTTTTTCGAAAAGAAATTTAATGCACTGCACACGGCATCGACTAAATGCGTGTATTATCGTGCCTTATCCTGCCATCTCGCTGTCTGCTGCCGCTTTATATGTGTGATTGCTTCGTGTACTCGTTCAATCAAAAAAATGTACGCGCAAGCGATAGCGCGCGCCGGACGCCGAGATAAGGAGATATTCAACGATAATTTTGCAACGCGCATTTTTGAGGCGTCAACCGCTGCCAAGTCATCGCAGCGGTAGCAATCACTATTGCTAGCCGGACGATATCGATCGTGTTACGCCGATATTAATTATTAGAGCAACACACAGCGAGAGCGCCGCCAATCTCAACGATAAGTTTCTCTCGGCCAAGCCGCCGCTATCTTCGTAATTCATCTTCCTCCTTGTGCTCGTACTCGTGCTCGTCCGAGGCACGAATCCACGTGAAATTTAAGGCGCCATATCTCCGACGGGGCCCCGATTCCGAGATGCAATCGCGTGGCCGCGTCGGCGCGTCCGCTTTTGGTCGTCGTCACTGGCATTTAATTAAAGAAAAAGAAGAAGCGGACAGAAACGAGCGGCAAATCTCGGAAAGGTCGTCGTTACGTCGCGGCGCATTAGCTCCGAGTGGCGCGTTTAATTATAGCCGCGACGTTACGTCGCCGGCGTAAACCGGGCTTAATGTTGAGTCCACCTTGAGCAGGGACGAACGCAAGGCAATGTGGACGTACATACCTTCGCTTCTCTGATTAATCTTGGTTTCTTTGAAATTCCATTAGCTGAATATATTTTTATCTCACTCGTGTCTACTAGGATGTAAAACCTGCGCGAATCTGTAGCAATAGTGGCCATGTTACGAATCTATTCAGTTAGCAATTCAGTCCTAGTAGACTTAATTTAATTAGTTGTTGCATCGTTATTTTATCTTGAAATTCGAGTTTGCTTCTGGTGAATCAGTTGTGAACTTTGCGATCATCCGAGTCGTTAGACCGAGTCGCAAAGGACACACCGGCGGTGTGGACACGGCCTTAAGGATCTCGGCGAATATGCCGGGAGTCACTCGGCTTTTCGCGGCGGGCGAGGACAACGCTCGAGCGGGACGAAAACTCGCACGGAGCACGTAAGACAGAGAGCCCGGGCATTTCTTGTTATACCGTTGGAGGGAAGGTGGATGGGCGCTAACCGTCCGCGCACCGCGCCCTCCCCCTCGCAGCCGCGGCAACCGGACGACCGAGCCAAGCATGCGAGTCTTCCGAGCAGGACGAATACCCCGTTCGAGAAGGAGGGAGAAGCGTGTTCCCTCTGTCGAACCGTTCGGCATGGAACGCTACCGACCGCAAGATCGGCTCGATCGGTCTCAGCGTTCTATTCAATTGCCGTACGTGACACAAAGGACGAAGAGGCGAGGGGCGAGGAGAAACGATGAGGGATGTCCTGCCCCCCCGTCCTCCCTGCGCGGACTCCACGCGGAGTTCCAGTTCTTTCCGCGGATCGTGGCGACTCGATTCGCGCGGAAACGTTGCGGGGCCGCGTGCCCGCGAACGTCGAGCGACTGCCTTCGGCCTCGGCATCGCGCGCCGATTTCAATGCGCTCCCGGTACTATTTTCTCTGTACACAATTACGCCGCAGTTTGCTGCGTGGATATCCGTCAAACCTTTCTAACCGCGCGCGACTCGACATCGCTCATTAAATGGTAATAGCGTCGATTTATATTTGCGCACCTTCGCGCGTTGTTCTTCGCGAGTCGGCCGAGGCTGAGGTTGCGAAATCGCGTCTTTAAAGGCAGCATCGTCTAAAAGACTTTGTGAACAAACAAATCGCAATACATGATGGATGACGCGCAGAAGGATACGTAATTTTCACGTTTTTCTATATTTATTTACGAATCTCGCTTGTCACTGTTATTTCGCAATGTTTCGGTCTTCGGAGCTTGAGTTACATAAAAAGTCGTGCAGAAATGAAGCGGCATATAATTTTCTGCACTGCACGTGGCGTTTTATTGAGTCACCGCGGTAGAAAATATTCATCCAGTGTATACATAAAGCTCTAACTCTTGCTCTTCTGTATTTTTTCGGAGCTAATTTGGCTTGCAGTTTCTGCGCGATTTAAATAACAGTTGGCGCGAGAGGGAGCGGGGCCGTTTTGTTCAAGAAAACTGAAATACGGAAATAAGAAAACGGAAACGGTTTACTTATATTTATTTTATGTTACTCGCCGTCTTATATTGACGCAGAAATCTGCGTTTTGAGTCTCTCGATATCGTTTTCATTCGCGATTCCTGAATCCAGCGGTCTTAGCCAAGTGCGCTCAGACGGAAGTACGGTAATAAAACTCCGGAGTTAAATGTTACCGCGAGAGAGAGAGAGAACCAACCCCTGAGTGTAGTTTCGTTGAAGAAACTTAAGCAGCCATCGGAATAGAAAAATTTCTTCGCGTAGTCGCTTCGCAGAATATAAAGTACCCGGCGTGCGTAGTGCCGAGTATTTCTTCTCTGTTCGGGAACCACTCGATTGAGGACTGTATCGGCCATCGGATCGATTCGATTTGCATCCACCGACGTTTCTAGCTCAATAAAATATACCGACACGCAGCGCCCGGCGCGATTGTTCTCGTAATGCCCTAAATTAGAGAAGACATCTTCACCGACGTTTCGGCGTCCGCCGTTGTTTCGTTTTGCGAAATTCCGATTTCGTCGCCGCAGATAATCGCGTCGTCTCTGTCGTAACATCGATATCCGATTTATCGGCAGGTGGAGAGAAGAGAGCTCGATACGATCGCGATACGTGCCAATTGCTTGATAAAATAAAAAAAAAAGAGAAAAACCCGCCCCGTCTTCTCGTACACACTCGCGCTTTCCGCGCAGGCCGCAAATCCCGAGAGCATTTCCATACGAAATTTCATTATGGAAATCGCATTCCGCAATGGTCTTGGAAAAGTATAAAACGTTCTTTTTTTTCGCAGAAAGGGCCGGCGACTACCAAATAAGGTCCGCGCGAGCAGTCCCGCGGAACGAACGGCGAGGAGGTAGGAACGGCGACGTCGTCGCGTCGAGCGAGTTTGATCGTCGCAGATAACGCGCGAAAGTTTTATTTACATAGTCGGACAGAGAGAAGACACGGTGACGGACACTTTACGTCGGGCGGTTTGCGTGCTAGTTAATATCCATCCCTGATTTCCATTTATAAACTCCCGTTCAGAAAACGATTTCCCGAGCGCGACTCCGGGCAAACCGGGTTTTTACAGGCCAGGAGCACGCCCAGGGTCACGCGGGACATCGTCGCCGCTCGGCCCCCTTTTCTCGAGAACATCCCGAGAGATCCTTACGCGAGCGCAAACCTGCACGAGAATTACGGCAATGGAATCTCCAACGATGCGTACCGATAAATCCCAACGAGCGCGCAAACGTCGGAGCACGCGGTATTAATCATTCGTCGGAGTTCCTACTTATCACGATCAGCGTATAACTTAATTCCTGCTTTAGCCGGGCGTTAAATCGCACGTTTGCGCGTCCATAGCGCGGAAGGACATAGATCTCGCCCTTCGTGTTAGCCTTCTCCTCCTTGCTGTTCGAACGACCGCGAGCCGTGATCATGCTGCGAAGCTTCTATCCGCAGCCGCGTGAAATTGAGTGAGGAGTATAATCAGATTCCTTGTAACGAATGTTCGGAAACTGGTATTTTCGAAAAAAATGTTAGTGAAACTTGTTTTAATAAAACGCATATCACGCAAAGCAACATGAAGCAGAAAAAATTGTATATGAAAACACTCTTTTAAGAATAACAAAAAATAAATATTTTGAGAATGCGTTATGTAAAAAAAATAAAAAAATAACGATATATTTATGTCGTTAAACAAATAATTTGATAAAGCTAACAATAACAAATAACAAAATTCATAAAATATTTCGGCAGAGAAATGCTGGAAAAATTTTATCCGAGGTCACATTCTAACAAGTTGCCAAATGAATAACGTAATGTAGAGAAGTTCGAGAGCTGCTTTGTTTTATAACAAAAGAAAAAAGGAACCGCGGAAGCTTAAATTATACGTTTGCGACTGACGTAGTGGATGATTGTTATCCTGGAAGCAATCTTATCGACGGTCGCAGATGCACCCGAGAGCCGGGGAGAATACGGGAGAGACTTCGCCGTTTTCAAGTTTTCATTGTTTTGCGCGTTTGCCGTCGCGCGCGTGACACGAAATCGGGGCGAATGGTCGTGCTCGAGAATTTCGATCGTTTGCAGCTGTGCTCATTTTCTCTCAGCAGCAGATGTTCTTCCCGCAAGGCTACGCTCGCGTGTACGAGGTTGCGCGCATGTACATCCCTCTCTCATGGTTATTTTATAGCTTACAGAAATTTACATTACGACGCCGTAATAGCGCGTGGATCTAGAAATTTTATTGTTGATACAAATTAATCACACGTGTATTCGAAGAAATACAGTCGTCGATGCGAGTTCTCAGCAGTTCTTAATAACAGCGCATCTCTCTCTCTCTCTCTCTCTCTCTCTCTCTCTCTCTCTGTAATTGAAAACTTAAAACAATTTCATTTACATACGAAAGCGCTTTGATCGTGCCAGAGTCAACAGTGTTGTACAAGTTTGACTTAACTCTGCACCTATTACTAGGATCCTCGGATGTAATTAAAGTGACGAGACCGAGGAGATGCTCCGTTGTTTTTTCGGTTACCTTTAACATGATTTGAAAATGTTTTATTTAATTCCGCGTTATATAAATTCCAATTTCCGATTTTAACGAGAGATAGCTTGCGCCCGCATGGGCAACGCAATGCAATCTATTTGAATAAAATAATGGAAAAAAAAAACTGTCTGACTAGTAAGCATTTTTAAAATATACTTTTGTAGAAAAATTACCCTGAAATAGAAACGCAAAGAGTAAGAAAAATAGAACTTTGCAGATCCAATCGGAGCAGCACAAGATGCGAAGTTAATCCTTAATTGCCGAGTCAGTGTTTGATTGGATCAACTCAATTCATGCTACGTGACTGATCCCTCATAATCCTAGCAACCGTCGCATATATTTACATTATATTATACAGAAACCACCAACCAACATTCCGTTGAAATAGAATATTTAATAAAACGAAACACACAACCTGACCGCACAATTAGCACATACGAGGGCAGAGGTCGTATAGAAAATTTCAAGAAAAGCGGTAGAGTGGTAGTTGCGACGGTGAAATTGCAACCGAGTCCTCGGGGGCTCTCCGTTGTTGCAGTCGAGGGATAATCGTGGCCCTCGAAATGGCAAGCGCAACGGCGGTATCAGCGTGGTCTGAAAATGTCGAAAACTTCGGCGGATTGTCAGCTGGCTTTAATGCGCAACGAAGCGTGTCAACGGGGTCCCATGGTATTATTACGAAGTCTCTCCCAAGCCGCACTTGTAACCATACACGAGAGCGCCGGAATGGTACCCGACACGCCCCGCGAACTCTCGAGCAGTTGCGCTCGCAAAGAGTTGATTAAAGTCACCGGTCGGTCGGTCGGTCGGTCGGTGCAACTTGTATTTTTTTTGACCTCCCTTCCTCCCTCTCTCCTTTGCTTTCTCTCTCTCTCTTTCTCCCTCCCTCTCTCTCGTCGAACCCGAAGAGATTGGATCCAATTCAATGTTCCGCGAAAGTGCTTTGTAATCGATCGAGCGAGCAACTCTCGCCTCGGAATGTTTCTTCCGCCAGTGTCAGTCTCGCAGCGACAGGCAGATCCACCTCCGTCAATATTAGCGATGCTTGTTCGGGACGAGGCAACACTTGCTTAATAAATCGAATTATCCGGCGCTCGCGGGGTTCGTTAAAAGTCCATTTATCCGACGATCGCGCGTTGTAACGGGCGAACGTGAAATCACGAAATACCTTCTCTACTGAAGAGACGTTCGTCAAACTGACTTCACCATCGATGACGAGAAATCGACGGATCTGCTTTCGGGAGAAATTTATCCGCGCTTCTGATTAATTGCGTCTGACAGGATAAACTAGAAACTCGTTTGCCGCAGCCGTAAACGGTTCACGACAGTTTCAAAGTAAATTGCAAAATACCTTATATCTTAATCGTCATTGTCCATTATCTCAAACGTGTAGCAATCAACTTGTATATTTTGCGCAGATCTGCAGTGTACAATTCGAGAAAATATGTGTTTATGTAAGAAATATTATGATTTATTATTTCAATAGTTTAGAAAATAATCTGGTGGAATTATATATATATATATCACGAATTGTTATATTAATACATCTCACGCGCATACACATTTTCTTTTTACATCCAGAGTACCCATTAATCGAGCACGCGAGATGTGCGTGTCGCGTTTCGCGAATAGCGCACGGCCTCGCGGATGGATGCGATATATTCTTTGTGAAGTAAGGGTCGAAATTAATTGCCGGTCATTACCTGGAATGCCACAGCAGCGTCGCGCGAGCGCGCCATTATTCCACTTTTGCCTGCATTCGAAAGTTCGCGCACAAAGAGTACGGATGATTTCTGCGAGTTATTATGATGTTACACGGTGTGCCCTCGCGCTCGCATGCGCTACGACGACGATGTATATGCGAGAGGGTAACCGACTATACCACGGTTCGCATAATCAGCAAGCCGCTGCGGGTACATACGNCGGTGGTGGTGGCGGCGGCGGCGGCTGTATGGATAGCGCACGTGTGAAATATGCATTCGCTCCGCGAGACAATGCAAGCGGGACACTAAATTCTCAATCGCGATAACTGTACTTACGCAGCGTACGCGAATATAAAGTTCACCGTCGACAAGAGGAGCGCGAGGTCGGTAATTGAGGGTACGGCTCCTTTTTTCACGCCCGACTTCCGTCGATCCTCTTCGCGCGCGCGAGATGTGCAAGTAACGCTGTGCAACCGGCGATTAGCTGTTGCATCAAAAAATGCGTTTTAAAGATCGCAATTACCGTCGGGGCGAATTCGTCGAGGGGGAAAAGAGTGCGCGAGAGATGCAGAGAGAGGGGGCGGTGAGTTCTCTCGAGAGTTATCTTAATTAATCACGATTACGCCGCGATTATGTCGTGGGCGATTATGTTCGTCGTGCACTTCGCGTCGCGTCGCGTCGCGTCGCCCAGTTTCCAACGGCTGTATAATCACGGAGGTGACACAAATCCTGACTTGCGTATGATTTAATGCCCGTCGTGAGTACCGCTTGTGAATTTCGCAAATCTCGACCGGAATAACGACTTCACGGAGCGTCTCTCCGCGTCCGCGCGGTGCCGTGCGGCGCGCTCGTCCTCTCCTCTTCCCGCGAGTGGGAGCGATTTGCGGCTTGGACGATTCAACGACTTGTGATAAAACGCGGCTGCTCAATGATCCGACACGACGGCATTTGAATTGATCGTTGATGTCGATTCGGAACGCGAATCCCTCCTCGAGTCCCTCCGTGGCCCGCGCAACGGCACGTCAGGATGAACGATGGACGACGACGACGACGACGACGAAGGCGTGCAAGTGGCGTGTGCCGTTCCGGCAGATAATGGCAAACAGAAATTCCGTTATACCGCATAAAGCATCGGCGACCAGATTAGCGGACGGGGGCCCGGGGAAGAGAGGACAGCTTGGAAGAGAGGTCGGCGGATACGCGGACCGCATTCTCGGGGAAGCTACTTTAACTACTACTCGCGAACGGCTTAGCGAGCTGTGAAACGTTAAGAGCGGGCGGATATTATGACGGCCGTGAACGAAAGAAGCGCAACACACGACGTAAGGAATAAGCGGGCGCGCTCTCCGGTTTATCGCTCCTAATTCATTATTTTCCGCAGTAAAGACCTACAACTCTTTACGCGCATTAAACCTCCTCACTTGCCGGTCGTTTTGTCGAGAAGCCGTTACTCGGCGTTACCTGCGTATCCTATCCGATACTCGTTTTGGTCCTGCGTTCGACATTATTGCATACGCGTATAGTTGCTTGCCGCCGCGAGTCGCCGAGAATCACTTCGATTCGAGCCGCGGTATAAAGACGTCGGCTGTATCAATTTTAATGACCGCTCTTTTTAATTTCAAATTCCGTCGCACCGCCGATTTCTCCGTCATTACTTACCCGAGGTCACGCGCGCGCTCGCGTCTTGTCTCGTTAAGTCGGATAAACGCGAACAGAGTGGGGAACAGGTTTATAAACTCCTTACACAATCCCGCATTATCAGGCCGCGCGTGCATTCAAAAATGCTTTTTGTCCGGTTCATTACTTATCCTGGCGAGATAGACACGCCTGATTCCGTTCCTTTCGCCACTCTATCCGCGCCCAGAAGTACGGCCTGGAGTATATCTAGACCATTGAGATCTTACGATCTCTTGTGCCCTTCCGTTCGTATATAATTTCTTCCTCTTGCGCACCTCTCGCCATCGCGCCCGCTCGCGAGCGCGAGGGCTTGTAGTGGTATCTCCGATTTTTCTCAGTACATTAAATTATACTCGAGGGGACTGGTTGACGGCCACGAGCCCGCCTTGACCAGGCGCTTTCAACGAAGAACATAAGCGATGCAAAGAGTGTTTTACCCGTGATATGTTGTTAAGGACTTGTTAATTACAAAAGTGGCAGAACAGGATCGGCAGATAGGAGCGTTGACTCGTTACCGGTCCCATAGAGACGCTCGCTACCACGGCCGATCGCAATCTGCCCGACAAATCGATGTCACGATTACAATTTTCCGTGTATTCTGCTCGTCAAGTTCGTTATTTCGTATCAAGGATAATTGCGAAAGATTAAAACGATCGAAAGGTAAAAATGTCTATGAAATCTCATTGGTACGTGGCGTGACTAACGTAATTGGACGAACGATGACGACACGGTTGCAGGTGTCGGATAAACTAATCGCGGATTGCCGATTGTTTTGATTACTCGTCGGAAATAATTTGCCGAGCTGAGTTAAATGTCACGCGCGTGATGATAACCAATATTGCGCTGCGCATCGGCGAACGGCCCGTCAGAATTGATCGATCTATCTACGCGGCCGCGAGGTGCGCGAAAAGCGCTCGGCTCCGGCAACGGTTAGATCGCAGCTACGATCGTTGATGCAACGACGGGCGCCGCGGAATACAATGCGATTGCGAATTCCGCGTGTCATTAGTCAAACCGCAAAATGCCCCGGCAGTCACGGTATGTAGGGTGGGACTCTCGGCGCTTCTCCCACAGTGCTGTGCTGCATATTCGTTATCGTGCGCCGCTCCGCGACACCGTTATGGTGTACTTGCGCGATATCGCAATCGTCCGTGAACGGTGTGTGCTACCACCACCTTATTTCGCGCATCGATCGAATCGGCTCGCATTGGCGGGCCGTTACACCAGCATTGATTACACGACGATTACACGCAATCGCGGGCCGTGCAATAACGTAACTTTCGCGAGCGTTTTCACGTAGCTACAATTTTCCAGCGCGGCTCATTTAGCTCGCGCTCCTACGCTACCCGCAGGTATATTGCATGCCATCGCGACAAGATCAGAGATCGTAACTACAACAAATTACATTTCTGCATTTTCTCAGATTTTCTTATCGTGCTATTAGATATAATTATCACTTTCCTTTTTGCACGTGATCTTATATGTATCTTTTAAAGCATTTCTATGAATATTAAATATGAGAATTTATTTCGCATGCTGTAGAAGTCTTTTAAACGTTTTTGAAACGATGTTTGCATTGGTTTTTAGTATATTTTGTTATAGTTTGCTAATAGTTAATTCGAGTTGAAATAACATCGAAAGAATTTAAGTCAATTGTTATAGGGCACGAAACGAAATTTTCACTTAGCTCTCTCCTACCAAATTGTCTCTTTTCTATTATCCTCAGGTAGATATTACTTATTCCGCTGATGCAACGGTAACAAGACGTGATGACAATGTATACAGACGTGACTCGATTAACATAAAGTATTGTTTTGTTCTCGAGCTACCTCAGAAAATGGCGCACAAAGCCTGCATCGAAATAGTGGATTTAATTGTCATGCCGTGACTATCGCGTATACCGCTTTGTCATTTTATTGCATTAACTGAAAATGAGGAAGTGCATTGCATACCGTTTGTAAATTCGCTCTAGTGCGCCTTTGATATTTTCCTCGATATATATTTGAAGAAAGTAATACTTTATCTTGAAAAAGTGCGATTTAAGAACGCAGGTCGCAATAAATTGCGAGAACGTTGAAATTACATCTCCAAAAATATTTGACACATTCAGCAGCTGAGAATTTCTTTCGTGTTCTCTAGAACGTATAATTAGAATTATAATCCGGCATCATTATAATGTGATTAGGGAAGGCAAAGATCACAGAATAAGAGACAGAAGAATTAAAAACATAAAAATAGAATGTTTTATTATTCAGTCATAGCTTTTATTCTAGAATAATATTTCTTTTTTTCTCGTGTCGAACAGTTTGCGAAACGTGATAACCGCTTGCGAGGAAAGCTAAAGAAGACGATTTCACGCTTGTACATTATATCTCGAATATTTGTAGCAGCATTTCAATTTCTTTGACATAACGCGCATTTTGAATTCGACTGTCGCATTTCGGATAAGATACCGTCACGTAAGGTTTGTTTCATCCTGCGCCGACTGCACCCCGGCGTTTTCGTAATGCTGAAGTTATTACTGAAATGTGATTGAGCCATCTGTGCAATGAATATAAATGTACTGTCTCCCCGTTATGCATTCATAAAAATATATACGTACAGGATTATACATAAAAATAAAAATTTATAAGTGCAAGATTAAATTCTCGATTATATTGATTCACGTACAGTCCGGCGGTAATGGGACCGTCGAATTCAAATAGAAATTCCGCGCGGCACGTAGATTACGTTTTCTTAAATTAATCGTTAATCGACGGCAAGCGAGCTTCGTTGTTACACTGTTAACTCCATTTTCTATCACTCTCGCATTATAAGACATGATGCATTCAAATCGCATAAAAAGTCTCTTTATCGATTGGAACGAAATAAATAAGACTAAAGTAATACTTTACAATGTTCGCGCCCAGAAATTTTCGTTATCACCGTGGAGCGTCAGCTTCTGAGATGCTCGTAAGCTCGTATTCCTGGATGAAATTCGTCATCAACCAGAGAGAAGAGAAGTGTAAATACAATTAAATATACATAATAATTATAATTAGGAAGTGGTATCACTGTTGGCGCAGCGGCTTGAGCCAAGCTATCTAAACAATCGAGTCGAGGTTCAAACGGGTCTGCGAGCACTCTCGGCTCGATATTGTTAAGCGATATTTTATTTTAAGAATTGATCGCGGAGGAACACACACACACACACACACACACACACACACACACACACACACACACATACGCGCGTGCGCTCGCGCGCGCGAGAGACAGCTGTCGAAATTAAAATGATCACGCCGACGCATTATTCGCCCGGCAGAAATCCGGCACGGTTTGTCGATCGATTGCGAAACTATTTGCACTGGTCGTGGCAAGTAACAGCTGATCTCAACGGCCACGAACGGGCGCATAACGATGAGGAGCAGCGCGAATTTTAAGCACACGGGACCGCACGCTGGGCTATACCAGAAGCGCGACGGGGCTGCAGGCTCATCTCTTGCGTTCCACGATCACGGCACACACATTCACATACGTATACGCACCCAACGTAATCGTCGCACGTTTCACGAGCCGAATAACGGTGCCGGCTCGGTCGTGATTCGCCGACCGAGCGGACGACGTCCTATTTACAACGAGTTTCAGCTAACTACTCTCATCCAGACGCGCTGCAACAAATTTACAGAATCTGCGCACCACCGGGTATACAACTCCGCACGGAGAGAGCGCGTCTTAAATTTCTTCTCACTCTTATCACACAACGTCTATGTACACGTGACCTCCTTATCGCGCCTCGGCACGCTCTATTTATACATTAGAAAAACCCTTTCGCTTGTATTTACACACTCTGTAATATACCGTCGTATTGCACACCGTCCGAATACACGCTTTGGAGCCGCGCTCCGAGCATACAAGGTTCTCTCGACGTAAAGCTCGTGTCCCTCCCGGCCGAGTGCTCGTGCAACACGAATGACACTCGACGCGTTCGGATTTGACTGCAACGAGCGGTTCATATGTGGACGGATACCGTGTGCGATCCGTTGGACGTTCTATTGTTGTGCTGCCGTCGGACCGGCGGCGGTTGCCTCGTCCTCTGCGTCGCGCGCTGATTGTTCGGCACGTCCGGTAACGCGAATCGCAACTTCTCCCAGAAGAGCTTGTCGCCCCACTGCAGATACGTGTTGGTCTTTAAATATAGCCGTATGTCTGGATCGAGATCGCGCTGATGTACGTCGCCGACCAGCACGAGGATCAGCCGGCGTCTCCTGTCTCTCAGTACTTGATGGTGCGCCGACTTGAAATCGAAGCGGCACCACTCGGATTTGATAAAGTTTTCCGACAGCACCATTATCGTTCTGCGCGACGACTCTACCGCCTGGACGATGGTATCGGCTATGAAGCTACCGACCGGAAAGTCCCGATAGTGAAGGCACAGTTTATACGAGGGATTGCCCATCTCGAGCACCGGCGCCAATTCCTCGGCGACAAACGCTTCGTCCTTCGAGCTGTAGCTCACAAAAGCGTCGAACAGCTTATCCCGATCGTCCCGGTCGACCTCGTGATTCCGATAGAATATCCGCACGCCGAAACGCGAATGAAACCACACGCGCAGCTCGTGACGGAACACAAAAGCGAGCATGCACAGAAGGATGACGACGAGCGAGCTGGCCGAAGTGGCCACCAGCAGCGGCAGGTAATCCTGCAGGACCTGCTTCTCGATAATGGTCTTGGTGTAATTGTGATGTACGTCGTTGTCAATGCTGATTGCGCCGGTGCAGACGGCGCTCTCGTTGTCGGCGCGCTCGCGATCGCCCGGTATCGCTCCCGCGGCGCTCATCGAGAAGCCGAACTCGTCGTCCGCGAACACCTCGTCGCCGAACGTCTCGAATTCCGTGACGTTATACACGCAACGCAACGCGGTCGCGTCCGCGACGCGGATGCCCGGATCACGCGACCACTCGCGATAACTCTGCAGGTAATCGCACTCGCAGGACCAGGGATTCCCGGCTAGGCTGACCTCGATCGAACCCGGCAGCGACCATATCGCCAGGGTAGTCAAACGGTTGTTCTGCAACCGCAGTATCCGCAGGGAGCGCAGCGGCGCGAACGTGTCGTTGCCGATCGCGGCGATGCGGTTGCGTTGCAGATGCAGCTGCCGCAGCGCGTCCAGCCCCTCGAACTCGTGACCGCGCAGCTCGCGTATCCTGTTGTCCTGCAGGTGCAGGTCCTCGAGGTCGCGCAGCCCGTTGAACGACCTGTTCTGCACGATCTCGATGTTGGACGAATTGAGAAACAGCACCTTGAGCTTTTTGCGGCCGATAAAAGCGTGACTCGACACGACGCGCAGATCGTTCCCGTCCAGGTAGAGTCGCGTGGCGTCCATCGGTATCTGCTCGGGCAGTCTGCTCACGTGTCCGCCGTTGGAGCAGTCCACCACGTTCGCCGACCACGATTGATCGTGGTAACACGTGCAGTTCTGCGGACACGTCATCTCGCAGTCGCACGCGTCGAAGTCGCAGCAGTGGCACAGGGCGAAGCAGTGGGTGTCGTACTTGCAGAGGAACTGCGAGTGCGACGCTTCGACCAGCGGCACGAAGACGTGCTCGCGGTCGTACAAGAGCTTGCAGTAGATGCTCTCGAGGTCCATGACGCGCGGCTGCACGCGCGTCTGATTCTGCCGATTGACGCGCTGCAGCCATTCCATGGTGCAGTCGCACAGGTACTGGTTGTCGCCGATGTAGAACTCCGGCAGCGATCGGTCCGACGGTACCGCGCTGATGCGCAACGCGTAGGGCTCCAGGTTCCGTATCTGATTGCCCTTTAAATCGACTCGCGTCAGATTCGGTTTCTTGAAGAACGAGTAACTCTGCACTTTGGAGATGAGATTGTCGTTGAGAAACAGCAGCTCGACGCTCATGGGGATCGCATTGCCGGTGATTTCCGTGAGCTTGTTCTCGCTCGCGTCGAAGGTGCTCAGCTGCAGCTGCGTTTCGATCTCGAAATAGTTGCCCAACTCCCGGATCTCGTTGGAATGTATATCCAGCCACTGCAGCCCGGTCGGTATCATCGCGTAGTCGAACCACTTGAGCTTGTTATCGCTCACGTTGAGCCAGACGAGATTCGGCAGTTTGGTGAAGAGCCCGGCGATGTCGGTCAGCTGATTGCCATCGAGACGTATCGCTTGTAGATTCAAATTCTCGTCGAAGGTACCGGGTTCGATGTACTGTATGCGGTTTCGTGAGAGGTTCAGGATCTTGAGCTCTTTGATACGATCGAAGACGCCCTTCGTGAGATTGCCGATATGATTTTCAGTTAATCGAAGCCCGTACAGCTGCGCCACGTGGTCGAAGGTGCCGCTCGGTATCTCGGAGATGAGGTTCTCGCCGAGGTCGAGGGTGCGCAGGAGGGGAGTGGCTTTCAATGCGTCCGGCACCGATGTCAGCCGATTACCGTTAAGATGAAAGTCCTGTAGAGACGAAGCGTTTCTCAGAGAGCCCGGGTGTATCGTGTGCAACCGGTTGTTGTCCAGCGAGAGGAGACTGAGCACGTAAAGGCCACTCAACGTGGTGGCATCTATGACGGTTAACTGGTTGTCGCTGAGCAGCAATGTGTGCAGGTTATAGAGTGCCGAGAACGTGTTCTCCGGCAGGTTTTCTAATAGATTCTCCTGCAACCGTAGTATCTGCAGACTGTACAGATCGCGAAAAACGGTCGGATCGAGCCGCGCGATACGATTGCTCGAAAGATCCAACACCACTAAACGCACCAAGCGAGTAAACGTAGCCGCGTTCACCCATTCCGCTGTTAATTCATTGTGAGAGAGGTCTAGCACTAGAAGCCGCGACAATTCGCTGAACAAGCCGGGCGGCAAGACACTCAACGTATTATTCCTGAGATGAATCTCCTGTATGTGGTCCTTGGCGTCGCTGAAGAGCTCCGGCGGCAGGCTTGCCAGCCGATTGTCGGCGAGTCGCAAGATGGCCAGCGACGTGAGGCCTTCGAACGCGCGGTCCGCCATGAAACTGATGGCGTTGCACCGCAGATCCAGACTGTGCAACCTCGTCAGACCGGAAAACGCTGCGCTCGGCAAGGATTCGACACTGTTATTGCTGAGATCTAGCTCCCTGAGATTCGTCAGGCATCTCGCCCCTGCGTTGAAGCGAAAACTCGTGATATCCCTGAGCCGGTTCCTCGTTAGATTCAGGACTTCCAGATTGACCAGGGGACAAAGCGCGCCCTCCGGTATGCCCCACATGTTGTTCTCACCGAGATCGAGTTTCTCCAGCTGTCGAAGCTCGTCGGTGAACGCCCCGGCGGATACGTCGAGCGCCATCGCCGACCAGTCGGTATTGTGCGTCCTCACGGTGAGGTTGCGCAGCTCCCTGAGGCCCTTGAACGCGTCGTCCGACAGATTGCCGATCTTACAGTATTCGATCACGAGCTCGCGTAGCTCGACCAGCGGCCTGAAGCTCCCGGCGCTCAGAGAACTCTGGTAGAACAACGCGTCGCTGCATTCCAGCCGCAGACGCACCGTGTGCTGCGGCTGTATCACGCTGAAGTTTGTGTTCTCCAGCTCGCTGTTGATGGTACGCAGACGGCACACGAGCGAGACGTCGTCCTCGGCGTCGCCGGTGGTGACCCACTTGCATTCGTCCGGTGCCTTGTACCTGAGCGCCTTGCTCAGAGATGCACCTAGGACACCGAATATCGTGCCCAGCAGTATGGCGAGGAAGGCAGGACTACCCCGCATCTTTCCGCCGCGTTAATCACTGTTCCATCAATGTGGAGTGGTCCCCCCCCGTGGCGCCCCCCTCCCCCAGGGGTACCTATCTCTAATGCCAATTAACGCCACTCGTGAAACCGGCGTCGATCCATCTAAACCACCACGAGTTGCCGCGAGTTTCACCTCATCACGTCATCCATATCACTTTTTCTCTCTTTCTCTCTCTCTCTCTCTCTCTCTCTCTCTCTCTTGCCTCTTCTCGTCTCGGTCGACGTTCGACCTTTTGCCACCTTGCTCCTTGCGCTTTACGATCCTGGCGGTCTCATCCTCGGCGATTCGTCTCGTAGAGAAAGAGAGAGCGAATCGTTCGACGAACGACGCGCGCGAGCGTTAACGGGACGAAATAAACGCGTTTGCGAAAGAGAAGAGGAGGAGAAGAGCAGGTTCAGCGACCCCGAGATTATCGCTTCTCCAACGGTGAGAAAAATCTCGTGGACAACGAAAAGTCACCGTCGCGGACACGTACGGCGCGCGCGTGAAGGACTCCGATAGGGCCCACGGTTCCACCAGGACTGGTTGGCGGAGGATTGTAAGGCCCTGGCGGACTCCGTTACCCTCTCCCTCCTGCCGTCGCCGATCCCCTGACTGCCACCTTCCACCGCTCACCACTCCGCGCCGTCCTTCCTTCTCCCACCTTGTTCCTCGCCTTCTCTTCGTCGTCGCCGCCACCGTCGTCGTCGTCGTCGTCGTCGTCGTCGTCGTCGTCGTCCTCGTCCTCCTCGTCCTCGTCCGCATACCCGGGTCCCGACGTTCTGGCAAGCCTATAAAAACAAGACAGGTACACTCTCCAGGTCCTTACAGTGGCTCCTCCGCATCTGCAGCTTCCTTCATCCACGTTCTTATTTCCTTGTCCCCCCCTTTCCGTTTTTTCCATCACGCGTCCTTCTCCGCTTTCCTTCTCTTTCTCCTTTTCTTCGCGCACCGCGCGCTCCCCGCATCTCGTGCTCCCCTCCTCGCTCTTTCTCTCTCTTTCCCTCTAACCTTTTTCCCTCCTGTCGATCTTCCTCCATCTTCTCTTTTCTTCCTTTCTATTCTTTCGTCATATTGCTGTTCGATCCGTCCGCGAAACCTTGCGGCGCCGTCATCTGTTCTCACATCGTTTCTATGATTCTGTCACGTAGAATGGGATCTCGAAAAAGGATATTTGCCCGATGCCTTTATGCGAGTCCCGTTTCGTATTCCGACTGTTCCGTGCTTCGCAAATACTTTTTGCAGATTTCCGTCAGGTTCTTTTGCGCTTCTCATGATCATCTGCCTCTGAGAATAACATGTGTCGGTTTGCATTTTACGCAAATTTATTTTTACGCATTATATTACTATGCATTATATTACTACGTATATTGCATTCAATTATGCTTTATTTTATTCATATATTTTTTTCTGTATGCTCGTGTTAAAGAGATATTTTTATATCTTTTAAATAAAATTTTTATTTCTGAAAATCTTATTCTTTAATAATCGGGCAACCGATAATTGATAATTACATAAAAGGAAATCATAAAAAAAATTCTAATTTTCAAATATAAAATAAAAGTTTATGTATTTCCAGTCTCTCTTGAAGCTCGAATTCATTTTTTATAATATTCTAACATTTGAAATTTGCGTGTCTTTATCTTTAAAGAAAATCATCATGATCATAGAAAAACATCTATTGTGTCGAAAATTGTGCGTAACATCGTAACATCAAGTGGTCTTTTGTTGGGAACTCCGCCTTTCAGAAAACAGTTCTTGATCTCCCATCATTGAAAAGTGATTTGTTACTTTTACCTGCTCAAAGTAGGGTCCCCCATTGGCAAAAGATTTTTCGGACATCATCATCGCATAAATCACCGATTTAACGGACTTCATTTCTTCAAATCTTTAAATGACCAGATACGTCCACAACCATTAAAATCGATAATTTAAGGTCATAAATTATCATATCATTTGTCTTAATTTCTTTACTTTCAATATATGTATTAATCAAATTATAGCAATTTATCTTTATAGCAATCTACGTAACAGCTTATTCAAGAAGAACTTGTAGAATACTCAAGATCTCATCTTCACCATTGTTATTGCCAGCGATATGGGTAGACTACCGATTTCGCAATTAAACGTATGTTTTATCCGTATCCATTGATCGTTATTACAAGATCTTTACCAAGGCCGCGGGGTTTGTGTCGGTATTATATTTCACTCTTTCGCCAGTTCCCTCTCGCCTTGGTAATTGCCAACGGTGGACTGCATTTTAGCCGTCTATAAGCGCTCGTAATATTATTCCCCGGGTGTCCGATGTTTTGCAGATTAACCATGTATCACGTGTCGTAAAATGAAACTGCAACCTGCTAACTATCTCGATTACCTCGAGTGAGTTTGCGCCATTCTTTCTCATTATACAAATATCTCGAGTTCTTCCGGGAAAGAGTTACTTCATTCCCGGAGATTATTTTCGCCGGCTTTCGTCGAGACGCAATTTTTGGCTGATATTACACACATCCCCGTCGCCAATTATTATAACCGCTCCAATAAACGATAAAGACGCATCAGGAATTTTACTTCCCTACGCGCAAACTTGATTTAATCCCTCACAGAGTGAGATTATACTAATCTCTGTTAATTTACGAGTAATTTCGTTACGCACGGAAATTCATGAATCGAGCGTATCTCTAATTATCATTAACGACATTAATTCCGCGAGTCGAATTTAGTTCGATATCTTGATAGCCTCTACGGAAATTATACATTAACGTTTTTAATCCCGACGACTTGGGCATTCCGTTATCGACAATTACATAAATCCCACTCCTTTAATCTCGGCGGTAGCCGGTCCCATACCGATAAAGGCAATTTCCACGACTTTACGGGGACTGTAAGCACCACGGAACGATTCTTTTTTGTCAGGTTTGATTAGCGATGCGATGTGAATGGACCTTAAGCAGGAGGATGCCCCAATGGCTGCGCCGCTGAAAGGTGGCTAGTTGGCGGCTGGGATCGGCGAAAGCGGTCAGTGATCGCTGGGCCTCATGCCCGGGCCCTCTTGTTGCTGACGATCAGGCACCGCTCCGGCACCTCCTTTCCCTTTACTCTCTCCATCCCTTCCCTTCGCCTCCACGAGCCTCCCCACCGCCGTCGCTCCCGGGGCCTAGTCTCCTTTCAACAGTGCAGGTGACGGGGCATTCTTTTAAATCTAATCAACTACCGAACCATGCGTCGTTATGTACAGGGTGTTTCCGAATACAAGGTCCGTTTAAAATATTAACGGATCCTCTCTAATCTGACGAGGCAATTTGTAGAACCGTGAAAGACGCGTGTGGGTTCAGTTGTACGCGCGTTACGCGCTGGTGGTCACGAACGTTGATGTTCAGTCAAGGTTTATTAATATACCGTGATTGTTCATGTAAACACACGTCTTCTTTCGTTAACGAACTGTTATTAAATTATGTCATCATTAAATCATCACAAATTTTATGTATTCCTTTGATAAAATATTTCTACGGTACTAATGTTTGTGAAAAAAATAGAAAGTAAAAAAATAATACAAAAATAGTTGCGTCAAAATTCAATATACCATTGCAAAGTCTTTCATGAAAGAGATATCTTTAATTCGACAAGGCGCATATAATATACATCGGAGCATCCTGTATATGGATCGGATGCGCGTGTCTCGTCTGCATGATATCAAGGTACGCGATAACAAAGAGTGTAGGCTCGAGGAACATTGATGTCGCGCGTTCAAAAATTACGCAATCGGATCCGTAGCATAGCAAGCTGGTTCTAGCTCTTCTGTTTTTCCAGCCGCATTGGTTTAAACCGGGCGCGATGTTCATTAGCTCTCTGAGCAAGGAAATCAATCAAAGACGTTCGATTGTTACGCGTAATGATGAACGAAACTACCGGATTCCGATCGCTGCCCTGCGCTCTTCGCTTGATAAAGACAGATGCGCGCTGGCGCTCAGTAGATGTCTAACTGTGTAATTCCGCTGTTACATAACAATGACTACGGCTATCCTCGCGGTATGCGTTAATTGTAAAAAATCATTGATTGATGGATGACTTTTCTTCTCGCCAGAACTAACTCGGACAAGGCAGAATTAAGATTTAACGTTACGTATTTTGATTGAATAAGAAGACATAATAGAGCTGAGCAAACCATTCATGACCGGACTACATATCTCCAAGATTTTCTCACAGCCATATTTTGGTCATCTGAACGAAGAGATAGTTTATCATAGAAAAGATATTTTTATTTGAGTTAAATAAAGAATGCTGTCATTTTTCAAACAAATTTAATGGGCTTCAAAAAAGTACATAGTTAATTAAAAGTTTGCAATAATTTATTTATTGGATTAATTTTTTTTCTTAAGGAAAATAGATCACAGAAACTTATTAATTTTTATATGAATAGCATAGAAATGTTTAATTAATTCTACGATTTTTGCATAAAATTATGATTAAAGTTATTTGTAAAAGGAAGAGAACCTGCCGGAATTCATACTTTATCAGTATCACGCCAGACTAATCGTCGGCCAGATGAGAGTTCTCGACGTTCGCAACCAGCCAAGCCAGAAGCGCATTGCAAATCATGACGGTCTAGAATTTATGTTCCGATATGTGGTCTTCCGCTCTTTCAGAGATGGTTTACGTAACACCGATAAGAGAGAGAGATTTCCCGAGTACAACATACATTCTTCTCACGATTCTTTCCCGCGGGAGAGACTAATGGATTCTGAGTTTCCCCGTTCATTCGTATAATCACTTAGTAGCCGCAGCCGCTAATTATCGCGACTTGAAGTTACAGAACCTCCGTGGAAAAGATCACGGCGCGATCTTGCAAAACTCCCGCAGACACAAACCGAGATAGTTTGTTATTGTGCACTTTCACTCGAGCCTAGGTTTCTTCCTTCTTGTCCCAGGAGCAGCAGCCTCCAGGCCGTTTATTGTTTTCAGGTGGGCACGGAATCACGATCCGCCGTCGCCGCCGCGGCCGCCGCGATTCCCGCCGATGATCACCTGCTAGTTTCATCTTACAACCCTGCAACACGTTTTCTCCTGCAACCTTTTTCAAATGCATTCCACGGCGATTGCGCGGTTCGTCGTGGTCGACTTTAGCGGCTTTAAGGAAGTGATGTAGAGTGTATCGAGATCGAGCGAGAAAACCGTGACGGACAAGAATTTGAAATTAAACTATTTTGCGTATCGACGCGCATATTAAATTCTGCTTTAAATTACTCCACCGGTTCTTTTTTTTTTTTAACGATGAAGAAAGGTATGCGAATGAATTGAAAAGAGTGTTTAAGAATGTTTTGCCCGATTTGGAAAAAGTTTCTTCAAACAAACAGCTTTTCATGTAGAGTTCATCAACGGACGTATTTCATCTCCACACAACGAACAGTGTGCAAAATACCTAAGAGCGGCTCGTAAAGCGATTACAAAACAGTTTGACACGTTGAATCTGCCATTACATAGCCCGTTAACTCAATTACCATCCACTCTTGTGTCCATTACTATTGTGCTAGAGCGCAGTGTTTCAATGCGACTCTCTCTTTCTCCCGTCCTCGCGAGTTACAGTTACGTAAGTAAAATGTCTATATATAATGCTTCCCCCGGTATATTCTCAGTCTCAACGCTATCGATCGTTTTATTGCTCGTTAAAATAAATCAAGGTTCGCGCGTGGCTTAACAATTACACCGTCAGCAAGAAGGGAAATTCGGATCACCGGCAAGAAAAAAAAAATGGAAATAAATCCTCCTGAAGCGGATATCGCGTGGCAGTGCAAATTGACGCTTCTATTGCATTGCATTACTTTAGCATGTCGGACAGCCCGGAGACTAATATAAAAGGAGAACGTCTTTTCACGTGGCGCGAGTCAATCAAATGAGAACTACCTAGACAGCGGCAGTCTCCTGCGGGGATGTACATTTTAACGTTGAAATAATCATAGGAATGATAATTTAGGAAAAGGATCGAGCGCTCATTATCACTTTCTTGAATCGACAAGGAACTTATCAGCCGTCATTACGATAAGGTTTATTATCCATGAGCGGCGCATCACGGAGGATAATCAGCGCGTATCAATAATCGGTGTGGAAAATTTATCGCTCCTCGCGAACGCGCGATCCCGAGAAATCGTTTTCCGCGTGTGAGAGCTCCTCTCTCTCTCTCTATATATATATATCTTTCTCTCTCGTTTTCTCTATAGATGGACGGTGAGAAAAGAGAAAACGAGAGGAAGGCCGTCGTTCTGGAGGTCTACGGTCTCGAAGAGAGACAGACGCATCGGACAAGATGCTGATGTACTAGAGAGTAGAGGAAAAGAGAGAACGAAAAGAGCGTGACGGAACGAGCGAGCGAGTGAGAGCGAGAGAGGGAGGGGGGAGAGAGAGAGAGAGACCGGAATGTGTGAGAGGGAGAGAGACGAGAATACGAAAGGGGGAATACGACGGCGATCGCCTGTAATCGAGTTGACCGTGAAATTTTCATTACACCTCTTTTGAGTTATGCATATAAATAAGGAAGGGAGAGCGGGTCGGTGCACCGGGAGCGAAGAACGTGGCAATGCCTTTGTTAGCGGAAGGTTAATGGTGAGGGACCCTCGGGTGTCTTACGACGCTGACAGCAGTCTCGTTAACGATTACGATAACTCCACGGGCTCCTCCGGGATGCCTAGCCGGGGCAACTGCAGGCAACCGCCGCGCCGCGCCGGCAAGCGACCCAAGGCAATCCAGAAAGAGGCGCACGGACTGGTTCATGGGCGAGGGACGAATCCCACGTGCGATCGTCCCCAAAAATTAACGAACTCGGGATTGGGTTATCGTCCGGTTAGGTGTAAACCAGGACCGATGATACCTTTTGCGCAGTTCACTTGTCTCCCCTCCCTCCCTCCCTCTCTCCTCCTTCTCTTTTTATTTCTCTCTGTGAATACGCGATATAAATTGTCGCCGACAGATCCCAAGTCGTAATCCACGAAAATACTTGGATATAATTGCGAAGGAAGGAAGCGTCGTAAAGACTCATCACCTTCGAGACATGGGTACAACGATCTTGCGAAAAATTATGGCGGTCATAACGGTGTTTATCATTCTCGATGACGATTAATTGAAAAAATAATTCCACGCGTTTGAATCCAGTATCCACTGAGCCCAGTGGCGGAATATGCTTAAGACTTAAGATATACAGATTTTGATCCACTGCGTGAGATATTTCTCAAGGTTTTATAGGATGACGTTAACAACTCTAAGTCGATGTATTGTGAGGTTTACGATAAAAATTGATGACTATGATTAGCACGCATCATTCCAGTTTTGTGTGTAATCCGTAGTTATCCGAAATTAAAAACCACTTTGGGAGCATGCTCCGTCGACAGCTATCTCAAAATTAACGGCTTCGTGGATCAGCTGGCTCGCCAAATAAAATAAGTATCGAACGAGGGCTCACGGGGTGAATCACAAAGTCACGGAAGAAGAGCGCGTTACATAAGATTTTCATGGAAACATCATAATCATGCTTAATGGACTTCGGCCGGTGACTCGCTAATGATAATCTAGTGATATTTTTAGGGTCAGTTCGGCTTAAATTAATCCTTCGTGCCGCCTCTTGTAGAACCACTTTTTATAAACGTTTCAGAATGATATGGCGCAAGGAACTTACTAAATTTGAGATAATCCAAGCGCATCATTCAGATTTTTCTTATGACATTTTAGTATTCATTAAAATATTGATTATATCGCCGAATCAAATTGTTTTTAATAAAATTTGATTTATTGGAAAGTAAATATACGCAATAGAAACCAATAGTACAAAGTAAATTAAGGAGATTAATTGTTTCAACTAGAAATATAGAGTTCTTTGGTTGTGAAGCAAAATCGTTAAATTTTGACAATGGTAATAGAAATAACAAATTTTGTTATGTGAATTTATTAATTTCATATTTTGACACAATTTTTCGATCTATGATTAATTGTTTATAAATAAATATTTAATGTTATTTAACAAATTTTTCGATCTATGATTAATTGTTTATAAATAAATATTTAATGTTATTTAACAAATTTTTTACAAAAATATCGACTCTATAAATTGTAATTATAGGATTGTATTACAACCGTAAAAGTTAAAACTGGTTGTAAAACTATAAGTGTATAAACGTGATGTGATCGGAGATTTCACAACCGATCTATCAACGTGAGAGAGGTATCGTCCCGCTTATTACTTGAACAGATCAAGCGTTTCAAGCTTTAATTTCTCAATAGCGAGAGCCTCGTGCCTACAGCGGTTATCTCACAATCAGTCGCCGTATTACCAAGATTTCGTAGCTAAATGAAAGGTACGCCGTCCGCAAAAGCACACCGTAGCCGAGTACTAAGTGCGCTCTCGTGAGCCTAGTTGATCTGCAACATCCACCGCACCGCACCGCACCAACCTCATCGCATCGCATCGCATCGTATCGTATCGCAACGCGCCGCATCGCACCACATTGCATCGCGCCGGGGCAATCCGAGGCAACCCAGAGGTAGCCAGAGGTAATCCCGGAGTTCAAAGACTCGTCGGTGGGCGAGAGACGTCGTATCCCACCGGCGGCCACCCGAAAATTAACAACCTCACGAACCGGCTAAGACTCGGTAAACGAAAACTGCCCAATTTTTCTTTCTTTTTTCCTCCCTCCCCCCTCCCCCTCTCTCACTCTATCTCTCTCTCTCTCGCTCTCGCTCTCTCGCTTTCTTTTTAAGCCGGTCGTTAAAGCCCCGGCCTCCGCACGCCGCGCCGCGCCGTGCGCGTACGTACGTAACTCGCCGCACGGAACGCGAGACGGGACGTGTGCGTGAGCGCGCGTATTGTCGGGTCCAGGAGCCAGGGGCGGATTTGCGGATACCTCCCGTCCGCGAATTACTACGCGAGTTTCGACCACTGGCCTACGCGGGTACCGTACGCACGACTTCGCGGAAACGCGGCGCCCTCGTGTCATTCCTTTTTGCTCCACGCTCGTATCGCGTGGCGTGTACCCCGGCCGTACCCTTCAGCGCACCGCTCTCGCTTGATTATTATGGCCCGGGGATCAGATTACGTTAAAGTACAGGTCTCATTGATGCGAGCCGAAATGCATATTGCGATGAATTTCGTTGTTAATTTTACGAATTCGAGTGTACCGCGGCTGCTTATTAAATATTCATGTGTTCCGACGCATCGATCGCGCGCGCATAGCGGAAATCGCGGAATTGGCTTAATATGATTTGCGCAGAGATAATATTCCCCAGCATGTCAGCCGCAGAATTGTGCGCTTCGTTGCCGCGCGGCTCGTAAAGTTATGTAAAGTTATTGCCGTAAATTTACGATTATAAATAGCGTGATCGATGCGCAATTACCGAATTAACACTTGATCTTTGACTATTAATACCGTGTGCGAAGCGATCCGCAACGGGTGACGTAACGGCGCAGGTAGTAACGATTGCGCAAGAACAATACGTTAAAATCCGCGCGTAAGCCAATACACGCTTCGCGCGTGTGAGAAATGGTTATTGCTAATCGCGACTGGTATGTTGCTGCTCGGCCGTTGTATTTCACGCGGCAGCGATATCCGAATATAGTCCGACCACGTCCAACGTTCTACTTCTCTTTTCTTATTATAATGTAGCTTGTGATTGGGGCAACGTTATGTCATTTAATTTGGACCAACTTTTCTTACGTATAGGGACATATATTGGGCCAATATAAAAATTTTAGTTTGAGTCAATTTTGGCTCTGTGTGTAAATATAAAGATTTTAGTCTGAGTCAATTTTGATACTACGTTTACAGCCTAGGAAAAATTTTCACACGAGCCAGACTAAAATTTTTATATTGGCCCAAGTTTGAAAAGCAATATCGGTCCTAGATAAAAAAGTGTGCACCCAAAAAAGTATTTTACTTTCAGTTCAAAGTGAATTTTCTTATAATCTCATATTCTTACTGTTTTACAGTAAACATATTCCTCTTTCAATATAGTGAAAAATACTTTTTTCTCTCTTAAATTATACTCTTGTTTATACTATTTTTCTTTTGATTTCAGAGGAATCCTTTTGAAGTCAATATAAAAGTAAAATCTTTTAAGATTTAAAGAATTCCACGTATATTAAAATTATTTTTTTTGGGTGTGACAATCCTAACTTTGGCCTCAACTAAAGTAAGGAAAGGTAACTTGGCCCCAATTAAACTTAGAAAAAATTTCCATCCGGAGTCGCTTCGCGCCTGAGAGAGTCACGGCAAAGTGGACAATGCGAAGCGACCCAGGCATTTTTTGGCAGGTCGGCCCGTCCCTGACTGTATCCCACACGGATTGGCTTGAAGAATGAGGCCGCCGTTATGGAGTGCGTATTTAATGGAATTAAAGTGTGTAAAGGTGTACGCAGAGGTAGTGCAATCGCATTTTTCTCCTCGCGCTGCAATACGATACCGGGTATTATCGATGTCTGTGTACCTCGGCTCGCTTTAATTTAACCCCCCCTCCTCCCCCTCAACTGAGGACCAACATCCTCGCACGGTCCTGTTACGTGCCGCGTTTTGTTTACATCCGAGCATGGCCTTTTCGTCGTACGATGCAACGATGTCCGGAATCGCCGATCGCCGTCGGGCATCGCTGTCGCAGCGTTTTCTCTCAAGAGACGTGCCGTACGGCCATTCTTGTCGTACGAAGGAACGCGATAATATGTGACGTGCATTCGATGACAACGCGCGCGTATTATTATATTACAACAGCGAGTAACTAATCGTTCCACTTTAGTGGAATAATTTTGCGATGATCGCGATAATTTTTCGCGAAGGAAGCATTACGCTTATACGCGCGAATTTTTCTTCACGCGAAACGTAAAATAAGCTGGCAAATATTCTTTCATCACTTTACGTGGTCAGTGCAGCTTAACATTTGTAGCATAAGATTGTGAAGAAAATGAGTCCACACGAACTTTGAGCCGCAGCTCTTTTTTTTTTTTTTTTTTTTTAGCAATGATTCACATGGCGGTCATGTATTTAGTTGGGCAAACAGTCGCCGAACGAAGAGAACGAGAACGTTGGTTTCACGTCGGGACGTTTTCGAGACGTTTGAACGTCGCTCTGAAATACCGCCTTCGTGTTGATTTAACGGAATCGCGCGGTCGCACTCTCTCTCTCTCTCTCTCTCTCTCTCTCTCTCTCTCTCTCGCGTCGATGCATCCGATGCTTGGTACCGCGGTACACCCTGTGTGTGCATTCGTGGGGGCAGGCTCATTTATTTTGCCGCGGATCAGTATTGACAGGTTGCAATTTACAAATGCTGAGACCTGTTGGATTTATCGGCACTCCGCTACCCTCTCATTACGCAACCCTCTGCCCTCCGTTATTTTCTCTTTCACCCGCCGGCCCCCGCCGCCTATCCGGCTACGTTCCGCGCCGCTCCGCTCCTCGCCGCGCTTCCCCGCTCGCATTTTCACCCTCCAATCCGAGCGCGGCCTTGGTACGTCGCTCGTGATTATCGTCAATTGACCTACACTTGATTGAAATACGTAATAAAAGAGAGCACGCGCAAGCAAGCGAATCGCCCTCTCGAGCTCCGGGAGGACCCCGGGAGGAGATCCGTTCGGGAATTTTCTCTCGAGCCACCAGCGACGCTCCGAGCCGGCGGCGGATCGATCGGTCGGTCGGTCGGTCGTTCGACTAGCATTTCTATCTCTCTCCCTCTTAATATTATTACGACGTTATCATTGATAATTTCACAGTGGGTCGAGGCGCGCGCGGAGCAAAAAGACGCCGCGGCGTTTGAGAGTTTGCGTGCCGGCAGTACGTTACGATAGCACGGATTATCGCTACATCCGATAATAGAGCCGGTGGTACGACTCGACCGGTGTGCGCACCGTACATATGTTACATACGGAAAAATATATATATGAGCGCGCAGCCGCCGCTACCGGTATAATCGGACGGGATGCGTTTTCTTTTCTGGAAACGGAGCAAGGAGAGCAACAGGATATGACTGAAGATCACAGGATACGCGGCTCGAGAAGGCCTTTGCGGATTATCGACGCGACCACCGTCCGGGTTTGACAAAGTGCGTTAACGGAGAGAGAAAGAGAGAGAGAGAGAGAGAGAGAGAGAGAAAGGGAGAGATAAAACGCACCGGCTGGCTTGCGCGGGATTCTGGAATCACGCAACGGCTGACTACACCAACTGGCGGAATAAGTCTCGTGACAGTAATGGCTCCGTGCGTTCTGCGTATTACGCGCGGCAAAGTACGACGATAATTTGTCATTTAAAAAAGACTAACGTTTAGTCGACGAGCGCTTCGGCCGTCCGTTGTCCCTCGGCGATCGGGAAGCCGGAATTACCGTCGCGAAAGCACGCCTCTCGCCCGCGGGCGCTGCTCCGAGGATCTCTGGACCTTCGGACCTTCTCTTTTCTTTGCGGAATCGTAAAACGCGGTGGCCGCTCAGAGCGTTTCGTGTCTCAACTTTTTCCGCGATCGAGATCTCGTTACCGAAATATCTTTCTCCGGGTGGAGAAAACTTTTTCGCAAGAATAGACCGAGACACGTGTATTCCGCTTATCAACGCGACGAGAAGTTACGCGGAAGTCTCCGGCGCGACGGAGCAGCACCGGAGGGGAAGCGAGAAGGGAATCGCTCGCGAGCAACTAACGACCCTGACCGTTCGTGACTATCGCAAATAGATGGAATACATCCTATAAGGTAACTCTTTGTTAATGAAGGTGCCGAGACCGAGACCACGGTATTTCGCGACTCGCGTGCGTTTCGACTCGGCCGAGTGGAAGATGGCTCGGCCAGATTCACCACGGCCCGCGAGTCTTTCTTGCTGTGGGGAGAGGAGTACGGCGCCGACCGTAGGCCGATCGCGAGCTCCGAAGAGGAGAGAGAGACTTCCTCGTGTTGGGTCTGCGCCGGCCGTCCTTAAATTCCGTAATGCAAGAAAACCTCGAGACGAGTAATAATGACGTCGTGAAGAAGGCGCTTGTTCTTCCTAAGCGCAACACCGCCGTTTACACTTATTCAATAAAGCCTAAGAACGGGTGAGAGACGCTCGTAGGACGGCGGGGATGACAGGGGCTCGAGCGTTCCCGAGGTAAAACGGTTATTATTCGATTCTTGGCTCCTAGCACGATCGAGAGGGGTCTTCTCAGACCGCGCGTTGAAACAGTCGATACTTATGCGACTTTATTTGTACTCCGCTCGCGTCGCAGCGCGCTGTTGAAACGCGGAAAAAATTTCGAGGAGATTCGCGGGAGAAGGTTTCTCCATTTCTTCCCGCGGGGTACGATCGTTGTTCTTTGTAACTGAGATATTCCGTGTGTGTGTGTGTGTGTATGCGCGCGCGCGAGAAAGACTGAAACCGGAGAGAGAAAAGAGACAGAGCTTTCCCTCGTTGGTTTTCTGCGAGAGCCGGTGCGAGGGATTTTGAAGTTTTCCCATGCATTTTTCCGACTGCCAAGAGCGAGACAATTTTGAATTAATAGCCGTGACGTCGTTGCCTCCTCTCGTGAAAAAGGATGTAAGAGAAAGAGTTGACTATGCTTATTTTAAAACGCTGCATGAATCAAACATTAAAAATGGAAATAAAATCGGTTTGTGTTTGCTCGTGGTATTTAAATTTTTCTTAGCATTTTTTCCAAACAAATGCAAAGAATTTAAGTACAACGCTGTATACAGACTGCATTTTTCTTAAAAGAAAAAAAAGTTCGACAACAAGAATTTACATCAGGGATTTGAGTACATTTATTTTATACGATAAAAGCACCATTTTTCGCGATAGTGGAACGCTCGAATATGACGAAATCAATCTGTACATGATCTGCTGCTTCCTTTTAATAGGGAGTTTCAGTATGAGATACAATATCGAGACATTTATTTGCACAAGTTGTGCTCTGTGACAAATGTCTTGAATTCTAAATGCGTTTTCGAGTATATGTCATTAGATTTTCTCATCGCGGCGAATAGAAGTGGCCAATGTGGCGAGAAAATCGGATTCTAGCGGAGCGTGCCGAGCGTATAATTGGCAAAACCGAGGGATCACAAACAAGCGTTAACAACGGCCGTTGTTACCGTACGTAAAGAGAAATCGCTGGAATCAAAGCTCGAACGATCGCCGGATGCCTCACGCAAGCAGAGTACAGACTCCGTCGGCGTTAAGTGTTACGCCGATAGTCTAATCGAGGGTATCGCGCGACGCGACGCTGCAAACGGGCGAGGTAATCGAGCGCGTTCGATTCTCGGCTACGAGACTCGGCTAAGTTGGGCCGCAAAGAGTTTGGACCGTTTAACCCTGTAACCATATGGGATGGCGTCGCCGCGACGCAACGTCCTCGCGGTTTCCTCGCCCCTCTTTCTAGCCTTTCTCTCTCTCTCTCTCTCTCCTCTCCCCCTTCTCATTTTCTTCGTTCTCCATCCACCCTTTCTTGCTCTTTCCCCGCGTCTCTCTCTCGCCCGCTCTGGTATCACATGGTGCACATGCATGCATGCATGCAGGCAAGCACGGTGGATGCATGCATGCATGCATGCATCTCGAAGCGAGGATGGCTCAACTCGCGGTTCAGGCCGGGATCCCTCTTTCTCTCTTCTCCCCCCTTCTGTTACTCTCTTTTTCTCTCTCTCTTTCTCTCTCTCGTCTTTCCTTCGCCTCGCGGAGGAGAGGAGAACCGCAGCTCGTTAAAAAGTTGCTCGACCGGTTGAGCGTTCCAAGCTGACTCCGCTGTGGTCTACGACCCGACACCCGGCGCACACGGACGCACGCAAACTCGCCCGCTCCGCGAGGTGTACGTGCACACCGCGAGAGCACGGCGCACACGAGTATCTACCTACAACCGTAGAGCCGGATATTCACTACACGCGAACGGACATCATTGAGAGGGCTCTTTCCTTCTCTCTTTTCTCCTCTTCTCTTATCCTTCCTCTCTTCTCGGTTTCTCTCGTCCTCTCTTTCTCTCGCTCGCTCTCTCTCTCGAGAAGGAGAAGTTATTCCCAAAGAGAAAGAGAAAGAGAGAAGAAATGAGAAGGGACGAAGGGAGGAATGGTAGGGTTTCCTCTCACTTCTACCCGCGCCTCCGACTATCACCATGGCTGGGCTTGCATATCGTGCCTTATACTCGCCTTCCCTTCGAGTTTCGGCTTTCTAACTTCTTTCGCGCGCACCGTCTCCCTCTTTTTTTCTCCGCCCTTCTGCCCTCCCTCGCATCTCGTGTAACCCTCTGTGTAACCCTCCTTTCCTCGCTTCGTCCTTATCTCGCGATTGAAATACGGGCGTGCCGTGCACACACGGAGCGCGGAGACTCCTCACCGGAGTTTCTCTTAACCCGCTCGTGCCCACCGTTTCGTTAAACCGTGTAGTTTTCGCCGTACACGACGCTTTTACTCTCCACGCTTTCTTCGCTTCGTCTCTCGGTCCGATCCTTCTATTTTTCTCTTTTTCTCCTCTGTATTTCTAGCTTTTCACGTTTTTCTGACCGCGCTCGTTATTACTCCGTTTTGCTTTAACATTTACTCTTCTTGGCGTTCTCGATCTCTTCATTCTCTCTCGTTTTCTATTTATTCTACTTGTTTATTCTTTCTTTGTCGTTCGCTTCTTTCTTATTCATTCAAAGCAATATTTTAGTTTTCCTCTGTCTTCGCTATTCTTCGAACACCTGAGAAGCTCTATGAAACTTTAAATGAACGCTGTAAGAATTCTCGTAACATACGTGACTTTAACTTTCGTTAATTCTTAAAAACGTCGATCAACTATTGTTATACCGATACTATTTTTATCACAATAATTGGGACAATGTTGTATTAAACGTGGATTATATTTGTTTGAGAAAAAGGATTATATTCATTGCTCCGAAAAAAATGTAGAAAGCGCTTTGACTCGCTTAATGTCGAAACCTGGACTTTGCCGTCGATAAATGGACTTCATCGACGACATACAAATCGTCCGAAATCCGATTATCGCGGAATAGAACGTGTCGTGGCGTATCAATTTGATTCACGATTTAAAGGACTGGCGTCAGCGTCTTTCCGCCGCGGAGTTTGACAGTAACGAGGAAGACGTCTCTCGGCGCGGTAAGCCTCCGCGGCGACTAATCCCCTCGAGAGCCAGTTAAGGTATTTGTATTTTAATTAGCTCCTCCTTTTCGATACCCGTTTGTTCTGCCCACACTCTCCCGTCGCGGTTCCAAGGCCCTCACTTCGTCCTCCTCCGGTCCTTCCTTTCCCCGGAGCTCCTTTCGCTGCTCCCCTTGCGTCCCACCAACCCTTCGAATCGTTTAATCATAATCTAATAACCGGCTGACACAAAAAACTAACTCGATAAGTGCACACCGCTCCCTCGGTGTGCGTTCCTGTACGTGAGGGCGCGTTCCTGCGTGCCCCGGTGCGCGAGACGCTGCGCTCGGCCTCCCTTCGAGGGGCACCGCGGCTCCGTGTGAGAGAGTTACGCCGCATACACGAGGCACCGCGGCCGTGTGCACGTGCACACCCGTGAGGATTGCGAGCCGCGCGGATTCGAATAAGAGAGGAGAGGCGAACGTCTCTCCAGATATTATCTATTGCAGTCTGCCTGTCAGACCGACTTTCGGACCGAAAGTCGGCCCGAGCGCGCTACGGGATGAAGTGTCTTCTGCATAGTCACCCTCTTTTTATGCCAGACTTTCTCTCTCTCTCTCTCTCTCTCTCTTTCTCCCTCTCCTCCCTCTTCCTTCTCTCTTGTTCATTCGTTCACTCTTTCATTCTCTCAATCTCTATCTCTCTCCTTCTCTCTCCCTCGAGAGTTCGACCATCTCGCTAATCCCGTCGTAGCACGCCAGGCACGCCAAACTGAAGCTTTCCGTGCGATTCCCGATGGCGCGTTTATTTTCCCTTCTCCGGCCCTCCTGCTCGACCTTTTGCTCCTCATCTCTCTCCTCTCTTTTCTCTCCGACCGCTCCCCGTCCTTTTTTCTTCCCTCTTGTTCCGACAAAATATATCGGCTGCCTTGCCGCCCGAGGAACTCTTCGGCAAGTACAAAAAGGGCCGCGGTTTGCCGAGCGATTTGCGAAAATTACACGATCTCGAAGGCCATTCCGAGTAATTATAATATATTGTAGCGTCTTTGCGTTTGAAAAATGGTTTCGTCACTCGCGGCCTCCTGAACACGGCCCGCCGAATCGTTTTATTCAACAGGAGGCTTCATTATATACTACGTGTTTTTATTCGCATATTTAACCATATCGACCGGAAAAATGTAAGCGTTTCGTGAGTAATATCCCTTAATCTCTCGAAAATTGTATACGCCAAAATCCGCGATGCATATAAATGTTCTGTGCCATTTATCGACGTATACGTTGTCAATAAATATTGCATAGGAGAGGCAGCTCCTCTTCTCCAGAATATTTACTGCAGCAGAGATTTTTTTTTTTCATTGTCATTTTTATTACCGAAAGCTTCTTTATTTGAAGCTCCTGATTCATAACACTCGGAAATTCCTACGTTTCTTTCCGTATTAAACAAACGCGGGAGAAATAAATGCAAATCTTAGAGAATGCGCAATCTGTTGTTCCTACAAATCTCCAAGTAATGACAAACGAGCGCGGCTTTGCGCGGACAATTGCTACACGCGGACGAGGAGCGGAACGAAGATTTCAATTTAGACGCAATGGCCTTCGTCCGTTCTGAAGTAAACTGTTGTAATCGGTGTGTCATTGTAAGTTAATTCTCCTCCTAACGGCGCGCCGTCCGTCCGTCCGTCCGTCCGTGGAACTTATATCAACGATATCATGGCTTTATCGCGCGTCGCTGGTGCACGTATATACATATATATGGAATGATATTCGCAGGATGCGCGGCAGCCACGCTCGCTTATTGTCGGGCGAACAAAGCCCGCGAGCGGGCGTACCCGCGTGACGTATATAGTTCTATATAGGTCTTTCTCTGACCTGCCTTCTTCGCTTGTCATTCTTCCCCATAAAACTTCACACCCTCCTCTAACTTCTCATATCGCTCGGCAACACGTATATGCGGCTGCATCTCGAGAGGTGAGACGAGAGACGCGGCGACTCACACTGCCAACGCCTGTAAATCTTTCCTCCCCTAACGAGGTGTCGTAAACGCGATCTTATTAGCCAGCATGCTCGTCTTTAAAATATGTGGACTTTCCGAGCGCTGGTGCTCATCACGCTGGGAGCATCCGACAGTATCTCCCGTGTTTCTCGAATGAATCTTACATTGGCCCTTTATTCGATTTTTTTTTTTTTTTTATAGAAAGCGATAAAGTTCCGCAAGTTTCAGCTGTGAGAACGGAATTGCTGTACGTGGAGTATATGGCGTTGTTCAAATATTTAAAAGGACTGTAAACTCCTATGGGTTGCCACTGCTTTTACTCAACATTCGGTTAATTTGACTAAAACAATGAGATAAAATCAGCGACATATTGAATAAGCCTTACGCAATATGTTGTTAATTTATCTAATTTAACTTTCAGTTAGTCAAAATTTTATCTTCCTTTTAGTCAGAATTAATGAAATATTAAGTGGGAGCAATGGCGATCTATGGAATAGTTAAAAATGTCTCAAATTGAGACATTTTTATAATTTGACACTACGAGTTCAACAATGTATATTGAGAAAAGACGGGGGAAAATTCTTTTAACATCTCTGTTGCGTGTTCGAAAATTAGTTGACTATGATCCTCCCTCGTTATTTCGCTGCCCTTTACGGGAAATCTCGTGAACCGCCGATCCCACGGCCACGTGCGATATTGTTAGTCACGGTGGTTTGCGCTGGCTCGTATTGTTTCTTGCAGCGTTTCGCTGTGTCTCTTGCGGGCCGATTACAATGCGACTTCGTGGTTATTATCACGGCGCGCGACAAGAATCAAATCGCGCAACGGCCGCCCGCGGGTATTTACGATGCACACTCCTTTCGCGTGCGGTCGCGAGAGAGAAAAGGCGTAGGAGAGAGAGGCACGTACGAGGAATAATCGGCGCGCAGACAGGACTGACGAATGGGTTACGACCGTGGAAGACATTGTAAGATCGATAGATGGAATCGTCGCGTGTAATGTAAATTGACTCTCGAGCGAAGAGCCGACAGACGGCGACGAGCGTGTCGTCGACAGCGTGTGCCGCGAAAAGCTGGTTTTACCGAAATGAAACCCTGAAAATGCAACTTTTACGAGAAGCCTTCACCGTAAATCGAGATTAGCTTGCTGTTACTTCTTCCGTTGCCTTATATCAAAGGGAACACGCGAGGATCATTGAAAAAAAAAGGAACATTAAATTAGTAGTTCGTCTGATTCCTTATAATATCACAATCGTTTTTAAAACTTGAAATAGAATAAATTTCAAGGCAATTTTTATTTTATGCTAAAATTATTTAATCCGATTTAACATAAAATATAAGAAGGCTCATACTTTGACAGTTTTATATAATTTGACATCCTAATTTTACAATAAAATAATTATCAGATAATTTTTTCCAAGATAATTTTTATATACTTTTATAATTTTTTTATATTTATGGTGAATGAAAATCTTGGATCAAAGAATGATCCAAAACATTTTAATAGCGGGACAAAGCTCAGTGTAAGCTCTTCATATCATCTAACGTTTTCGCACGGGAGCCACGAAATGCCTTCGCGGATGTAACTTTATGGGGCATTCCACGGTCACTGCGATACGCCGGGGATTGATGAAAAAAAAAGCAAGCTTTTACGGGCGAGCCAGCCGACGCGGCGGTGGAAGCATCGCCGTAATCGGGGCCGCGTCTCGCGGTGAAACGCGGTTTCCTCGGGATCTCGGGGGTAAGACCGAATAGGGCTTAACGTGGAATCATATTGAGCCGATCGCTCCACATCGGCAGTCTCTCGCGGATTCTCAATATGCATCGGATATTGCCAGGAAACGGCGCGGCACGGACGGCCTAATATGGCTCGAGTCCACATTACTCGACCCTCAAGTCGCGGATACTGCCAGGCAGAGACCACTACTACGCCACTACCTCGCCATTAGAAGGGCCACTAAACCGAAGACGATGGCAAGGACGACGACGACGACGACGACGACAAGGTGAACGACGCCGACCGTTGTCGCGACGGTACGTGACTACGACCGTTTTCCTGTCATCCTCCTCCTTCACTCTCTCCAGTCCTTCTTCGTACTTCGGTTTCTTGTACTTTCATTCCATCTGTGTCTTCGATGAGAAGAGCATTCTTACTTCAACCGGACTACGGCAGCCCGCATAGTAACGACGTTAGGACCCGGTTACGAAGAAGTCTCCTCGAGAATTCATTAACTTCGAGATTGTCAATGCGTTGCATGATACTTGAGTTCGGATGAGTGTCCATCGGGAATCTCTCTTTCTTCATTAACGATGATTGAATAATTAATCAACGCGACAGATTGTGTTCTAATGAAGTTTTTCCAAAATTTTTATCTACATGGACGGACGTTAGCAATATTAGCATCGGTTTCTCTGCATTGCAAATAATTCAAATACAAAAAATTATAATCGTATTAACTTTCTTGTGTAATTTTGCGACTAGAAGCTCATGACGCAGTCATTGAGGCAAATCTTGTAATTTTCTTCGTTTAAAACAAATATCGTTTTACATATTATAATGTAAGGCTCGCGCTTTTTGTATCTATAAAAAAATAATATTGTATATCGGTATAACATTTTACATATATATGTGTACATATGCTACGTACATGCAGTGGTTATACACAGTGGTTAACGCATTACAAAATCGATAGTATGGGATTCGATTGGCACTTAACAGTCGTGTAATTGGAGCATAAATAATCCAGTGTCCGGCAACAAACACGCAAGGCCGAGCCCGAACACGAACCCGGGTTGTTAGCCGCGGTGTACCGCGACTGTACGAAGGTACAGCCAATTTTGTTAATTTGAAGAACTTAACGCGATACCGAGAACATTTCAGTCGCGACCGTTATATACAAAATATTCGCGTATGTATGCGACGTGGTCGCGCGCGCGCACGTATGTATTCTCGCTATCGTATTTATATACAAGCACACGAGGCCATGCTTACTAATAAGCTGTTGCGTTTGCGTGCGGACGCGACGTGACGCAGGTGTAATGAGCGAACTTATAGATGATTATCATTTTCCGATACTACTCGTATCCGATTCAATCGGAATTTTTGCGGTCGCGGCGACGGGGGGGAGGGAGAGGAAGGGGAGAGACGGAACGCTAACGAACTCCCCGCGGAACAGCCGTGCATATTTCTGTTCCTGTTAGTCCTTCGCCGCGGGGCGAAATTGTAATACCGCAAATAACACAGTAGCTCTGTACACCGGATATTGGATAATTGGCGGTGCACCCTTGTCACAGAATGAGTTAATTTGCGGGAGTAACTTCTTATAAATAGCGCCGCTACATTATTTGCAGTATAATCTACGTGTATTTAACTTTAGAAATGCAAACAGCCAGCAAGATTTTTTTTTTCTCGTAACGACGACGAACACGCGACGACAATTTTTATAAAAGTACACCCTACGCCGGAAATCGGCGTAAGCCACGGTGAATGATGTCTTCCTCGACATTTCTCCCCCGTGTCCATTCTCTAACGCGGCGGATTATCGCAACCTCGACATTTTTTTTCCCCGAGATCGCCTCGCGGCGCTAACTCAATTTCACAAATATTGCACGCCGTGCGGTATAGGGCCAATCGATTTCGCCCTCATCCCTCCTTTGTCTCCGCGTGTATCGAAATGGCCGTTAATACGGCAGGCACCGTGCCGCGCTGACCGACGAGGGAGAACAGACCTAACACCCTCCGCCCCCCCGTCCTCCGGGGGATTTCGCAGCCGCGATACGGCCGGCTCCGAAACCCTCCTACGGTTCACGATTTATGACCGTTGTCGCCTATATCTCCGGAAGAAATAGATTACGGCGGTAACGCGCGCGTGAGCCGGACGAGGGCTGATATATTAATTTCTCACGTAGAAGCGTAGAAACGCACACAGCCGGGACAAAACTTCCGAAAGAGATGGATAAGGGCACGGGGGATTGCTTCTTGTTGCGCGGCGCGTATCTCAATCGCTCGACCGGCGACCGCCGTTTTGCAACCCCGTGAAGAGCCCCGAAGGCAGATTCCGAGATTCTCAGAATTAATTCGGCCGCGTCAGGGTCGATCGTCGAGAGCGCCAAGGCGCAAGAGACGAGAGGGAGAGGGAAGCGCATGAATGACAACTTGCGCGCGCTCGCTGGATGTCATACATATGTACGCGAGTTGTATCCGATTAATCAGTGTAATAGACCATGTTGTAATCGCTGCGGACACTCCATTATGATCGCTCGCGTGTACAGTTTCATACCGCTAATCTGAAATTAATCAGCCGCTTAATCATTACCGTTCCGCGATGAACTCTCCGCGCGCGCGCGGCGAACGGTCGTTTCTGTTTACGAGCGTTACGACGACGCCGCGCGTCCTTGCGCCTTTCTCTCCTTTCTCTCCCTCTCCGTCCCGTCTGTACTCTAACCCGTGCGCACACGTGCGCGATCCTCCTGAGTTGTAAATGCGGGCACGGGATGTCTGAATGGACCCACATCGTCCTCTAATTGAAATAATTAGCGATACGTCTAAATAGAAGGATTTATTTTTCATTCTCAACCGCCCTGGTGAAGCCAGGTCGCTGGGTGCGCCGTGGTATTTCGAAAAATCTTAATTTAAATAAAAATCAATTTTTTTTTAAACGAATATTATTTAAGTCTTTTCTCTTTTTTACTGTCGTCAAAGGCGAGCGTTGAAGGCTCCGTCGGCTGAGAGAGCGTATCATTTATCTTCAATCACTGATGAGTCTGTCACTGCATTTAGTTATTCATCTGTATGCTAATCAATATAGTTCAGTATTATTATTCAGCGAATTTTTTTACGTACTATCCCCGCATTCATCGATCACGAATCGTGTTTCGTATCTCACACGCATTATCTTCTTGCAATATATCTTTTAGTTGTCGATCTCCCTGTTTTTAATTACTAACCGTACCATGTCGAGGAGATTTTATTGCGGAGCGTGAAATGAATTCTTTTCTACTTCGCTCTCTTCCCCCCCGTCTGTGTCTCTTTTTATTCTTCCCGCTTTCCGAATACCGCCGTGTCGCGCGGCCGATTGAGGGATTTATGCCGCACGCCGGAACGCGCGATGGACTGCATTAATATCGCGTTTTTGGCGACGTCCGATGCCCCGTACGGAGCTCATTATCGCGCGCGTCGACGGCAGATTTATAGCGCTCTTTAATCTATGATGTAATCTCCACGTTTGTGTTCTCCCCTGGCCGGCCGCGCCGCGCCACGCCGCGCCACGCCACACCGCGCCGCGCAAACGGCGCCTCTTAATCTCGGAATTTCTTTGTCATAATGCATCCAATCACGGATTCATGAATTAAACATTTCCATCGTGTCTCTCGCGGCGCAATAAATCCGATATTTAGAATCGGGCCCGAGCGACGCCGCGCCGCGGGCTCATTTTTTATTCCGGCCGTTCGTCGCGGCGTTAAACGTCGGCGTTAATTATATGACGGTTTTATTAATGCGACCGACCTCTCGATGCGCACCACCGGCGTGTGTAGCTCGCGTCTTGTCGCGATTTTTCACCGCGGCCGTTATATCCCCAACGGACGGAGCATATGTACCTACGGAGTATACGACGTGTCGAAAATCTCCGGCGCTTACGCGCATCCATGCATATATCCTCGCCTCTAATAATTTATTCCGTTGAGAAATTGAGTTCGAACGTGCTGAGTCTCCAATCGTGAAACGTTCCCAATCCCAAAACACATTTGTTATTGATCGAAACGCGCGGCATCGCTCGCTCGCTCGCTCGCTCGCGTATGCACGAGCGCGAGGAAACGACCGATGATCAAGTGGGTGTAGGCTATTATACACATCGCCGGGAGACGTCAGCCAGCTTGGGTGTTGTTATTAATTAAATGTCTGACTGATAGGCATCAAGCGACACGCCAAATCCCCTCGTGAGCCTCGTCCCTATTAGGCATCATTTGTCTCCGCTACTGGATATAGCTCATCGTTTTCTTTTTAATCCAATCTGCGTGCCTGCCTTTTCGTTCTAAAATGTCCTTCGCCGAATACGTTACTCGTTTTATTTGAAACACTATTGAGGCAATGTCATACCTTTAATCGCATTTTAATGCATATGCTAATAACCTAAGTTACATGTTTCTTCAAGTAATTACTTTATACAACATTTTGAAAACGTTTTGTTATAAATAAATTTTCTATTTTTATTAATTATCATTTCTCTAAAACAATCATTTTTATTTATTATATTNATTTATATTTTACAGAATATATTATACTTAATATTTAAGTTTCCTTTTAAAAATGTCAGACAAAAATATTTGTAATAAGGGTGAAAAATACGTGACATTATCAATTACAGATTGATATATATATATAGATATCGCGAGATTTCGTTGCAGCAATTTTTCCCCCCGGATTTGACATTGACTTGCAAATCGAAAGCGCCAAGGAGGCCACGGATAATTGTTGCTTTACAATGACGATGTATTATCGGCCAGGTATCGGCTAGCCAGTGGTTTCGTTTTGCGGCAATAAATCATCGTGCGCGTACAAGCCGAATTAAATTAATTAACGGAAACGCGCCCCCGCGCGACATACCGGCACTTTTTGCCGCCGGTCCATCCGTTAACCGTTACATTCGAATACGATCGCACGATAAACATGTTGTTGTGCGTCGCGGATATAAAGTAACGTAGCATCGTCCGCGAAGTTGCGGGGCCCACAGCACTCTCAGCGGAGCAGATTGCCCGTCCCCGCCGACGATATTCTCCTTCCTGCGCGCGCGGTGACGGCGTACGAGGCCCGCGATTCGTTTGACTCATCGTTTCTCATCAACACCGTGAAAAACCCCTAGGTATCGATCGGGCAACTATCGTATCGTTATGCCCGACGGATACATACGGCTTATTAATATTAATGAATGGCCTCTCATAAGTTCTCCTTGATTTATGTCTCCAAGTCCTACGCCAATGCGCGAGCTTGTTGCCCCGCCGTAAATCTTCCGCCGTAGCGGGACAAAAGTAATTTCTGTACGTTATTTGTATTTTTAACGGATTCCCCTCGGCGAAGTCCCTCGCGTTTTCGTCGCGTCCCTCTTCCCTTCGTCCTACCGTCCGTCGGCGGCGCGTTCGTCAGCTGCTTGAGACACGCGCGGGAATCGAATCTGTGTTTAAAGGGAGAAAAAAATGGTCTCTCCGGCCATCGAATGATTTTTCACGCACGTCGTCCGCGCGCGACGTGACGTAAAGTCTCGTTAATCGTTTGCGTTACAGTGACAAATCACATTTCGCGATCGCGCTTAACGAGAGTCAACTCCTGTCTCCTGTCTGCGCGCGAAGTATACCGATGTAAAAGTGTCATTTGGCCGTTTAATTTGATTGCTCAAGGTGCTTGAGAAAAGTTTCTCGTACGCCGCCGGAAAGGAGGGTAATTGCTCCGAGATTGACGCGTGTCGACACCTTAGTGACTTACGCCGCGCGATTTCGTCGGCGCGGCTTGCGCGCGCGCGAAATTAGCACAACACGTTAAAACTTCAGCAAGAGCGTATGCGCGGTGATTGTAATTAAACGTAAATTAAATGACGAAGGCTCGGATGCGCGCAACCGCCTGCTGAATTCCAACGTAACAGGTTATAAACGCAACCGCGTAGCTCAAAGACGGCCCTCACGTCACAGCGCAACCGTGACGCGGCTCCTGCTTGCCTGGCTGCCTACCTACCTGCCCGCCTGCCTGCCTGCCTGCCTGCCTGCCTGCCCGCCTGCCTGTCTGGATGCGAAGTCATCGACTTCGCTTTGCCGCGTGTCGGGAAACGACGGTAATTTCGGCATTCCGCAGGCGGGCCCGCGAAATTTCAGACATCGCCGCGCGTACCCGCGTCCCCCGGGTGACACGGGAAATTACAACGTTTACCCGCGGAGTTACCGCGGTGAGGCACGTTTGACGCCCCTGAAATTATCTGCGCGGATCTCCGTAATTAATTAAAGGAGACGATAGAGCGATAAAAGAGAGCGACTACCGGGCTGTCAAGCGGGACGCGCGCGCGCAACTCCTCGGAGGCGCGTCGTTAATTCGTCGCGACGCGTTCGACGGAGTGTGCGAAATTTACAAGGCTATCCGCCAACGGACGAGAAGGATCAATTTGATTGAGGATTCGACGATACCCGGAGTAACCAAGCTACTCTCGTGCCCTTGCCCTTGTCGCGTACGGAGGGGGAGAGAGAAGAGGGCCCGTTCCGCTGAAAACAGGACACAAGTTTCCGTTTGGGAATGAACGGTGAATTATGGGCGTTATTGTCCGCCCGTGAACAACAGCCCGCCTCATTACATGTGGGAATTATTGACGCCGGACCGCCTCAGTGGTGCTACTCCCCATCTCTTTCTCTCTCTCTCTCTCTCTTTCTCTTCTTCCTTCGATCCGTATGTGTATACGCAATACAATAACCGCGTTCCGCGCGGTTTCATCGCCTCCGCCTTTATCTTTCCTCGACCTCGTACCGTCTCTATCTTCTTTCTATCCGAGAAGAAGCTGAGGACGAGGCGAGGTGGAGCGTTCCTGGCATTTCATGTACCCTTATACTCCGCCGTTTCGCACGTACGTGATATTCTAGATCGTACGACCCTGCGTGCGGTCCCAGCTCGTTCAAAAGGACCCTTAGGAGCAACTACGGCCGTTCGTTGTAACGCAATGCTAGTGGCTGCACCGACGGAAGGGTCGTTTGCGATGCACGGCGGACGGGAGGAAGACGCGGTAAACCGCTAAGCAGGCCGGATATGGCCGTACAACGGGCTATCAAGAACGAAATTCCGGATAATTACGTCACGCAGGGCGGCGGCGTCCGAGGATATGCGCTTAATCTCTACAAAGCTTTCTCGCTAACGAAGGAAACCTAGATAACGGTGAAAATACCCTATGTAGAAAAAGTTACACAATTATATGAGAATCTAGTAATAGGGTAGACGTGGGTAATTATAATGTAGCTATGTAAAAAGGTGTGTTTTAATTTTAATAGTAGATTTCATAATTTTATATAGCTTAATTTTCGAATTTAATGAACAAGAATGAGTTTTTAAGTTACATAATTATATGAGAGTCTAGTAATATGAGACTTGGGTAATTACAATGTAGCTAAAAAGATGTCTTAATTTTAATAGTAGATTTTATAATTTTGTATAGTTTAATATAATTTTCCGGAATTTAACGAACAAGAATGAGCTTTTAAGACAGATTTATGAGATAGTTATGAACTACACGTTCGTTTCTCAAGATGAACCGTGCAGAGGCGATTATTCGCCCGCATTCGTTTACAACGCTTAGCGTTAATGACGCCTTTCTAATCGCGCGCGCGGGTGTTATTGGAATCTACTCGCGCGGATTTGTGTGCATTTCGTGAGAATTTCGCAGGCCCGCCAAAGACACTGACATTAATTAATTCTCATGCGAGATACGATCGGGCGCGCAACAAACGGGAGAAAGTCGCCATTACGCTGCCAGAAAAACCGACGTTCGTTAAGAACCGAGTTGAATTATCGTTATAAAGCCGATCGAAGATAATCTGATATATTAAGGTATAGTGTAGCCTCTTTTTATTCCGGGAAATACTCGCCGTTATATGTACCTATTACCAGAATATAATCGACAGGCTAACGGTCTGCGTTCAAGTTACGACGTGTACGACCGCGCGCACGTTGTAAATCGGTATAATGAATGCATCCCGTTTCGCCACGTTAATAAGAGCAAAATAGAAACAAGTTACGCGGATCAATGAAGCTACTCTCGAAAGTAGATCGCGCTATGTTATACATAATTTGATCCGTTACGCGCGCGGAATAGTGATATAAATCGCGAGTGGGCCGAAAAAAAAACATGCAAAAGTTAACGTTTTTATCCGATACCGATACCGGGATTTGCGTTATATTTCGCATTACGCTCGCGCGGTTTCGCGAAACTACGCGGCCGCTGGTATTTCAAAGCTCCGACGAAAGTAACGATTATTCCGTTTATCAGATTTCGACGATGAATTTTTACGCTCTACCTTCCTCCCCCGATAACCGTTTTTAACGGATTATCAAATAGCATTCCAGCGAAACGTTGCGTCGCGATACCGTAGCCGGACGATAATTGTTTAACGCGGGTAAAAGCGCGTCCTCCCGTCGTCGGCGCGGCATAAGCGCGCAGCGCCCGTCAATACTCTCCGGCCAAGTAAGCACCGATTGGTTTAAAAATCGGAGTCGACAGCACGGAATTCGACGTTCAACAACTCGGCGAAGTATCCCCCCAGGATCGCGGTGAGCGGCCGCAGTCTTGCCTGTTTCGGCCGCCCGTTTCGTTTGCAATCGAGTTTCCGCCGATAAAACCGAACGATGCCGTGCGTCCGGTCCGCAAAACGTCCTGCGCCCGCGTGGGAGGGCTCGCCCGCCGCGAGTCGTCGTGTCCCGTCCATCTGCGTCAGCCGACGAAACCTGCCCAGCGGCGACGGAAAATACAGATCTGTCGGGCGAATCTCTCCCTCGGGAACCGGGAGACGAAGAAGGGAGAGTGCGTGGCGTATCGAACGGATCGCGCGCAACGACGCATTCCTGCGCGAGAGAGAGAGAGAGAGAGAGAGAGCCGGGAGGAAGGCGGAAGACGGGGCGGGTTGGGGCCAACGGGAGGAGGGAGGCAGGGGGGCGCGGTGTAATAAATTTCGAGCTGGTAAAAACGGCACGGTGGGTTACGAGAGATTGATGGAGCGACGCGCGAGGTGAGAGCGCGAGAGGCGGCCCGGTAAGCGGGTCCTTCGCCCGCTCGCTCTCCTCTGACAGTGATCATCAAACCAGAAAAAGTCGCCACCCGGAAAGCTCCTGGCCTCGCCCCTCCGATATGTACGCGGGATAACCGTCGTAATGACCGCGCTCCGTATGCTCTGGGTAGAAATAATTTTAACTCAATTACGCAGCGGTTCTCTCTCTCTCTCTCTCACCCCTTCCTCGCTCCGGCTCCGGCTTGACGACGGCTCAGGAACGCCCGCTCTTTTGTTACCGCGATACGACGCCTTGACACTCGTAGCCTCTGCCCGCGATATATTGTTGTCTTGCGCTCACGCGGTCTCACGCAACTACGTTGACATCGTTATCATCACTATACAAATATATATGTAGTTGGATCACTTTGGGCTGTGAAGACAAACAAAACTTGGACCTCCAGTTATTCTAAAAAACTATTCAGTCATTTAAAAAAAAAAACTCGTAGTATCAAATTAGACTCAATTTGAGTCATTTTTAACTATTCTATAGATCGCCACTGCTCCTACTCAATATTTCATTAATTTTGACTAAAAAGAAGGTAAAATTTTGACTAACATGGAAGTTAAATTAGATAAATTTACAGCATTAAGGCTTACTCAATATCGCTAATTTTATCTCATTGCAGTTTTAGTCAAATTAACCGAATATTGAGTGGGAGCAATGGCAACCCAGGAGTTTACAGTGTATATCTCTATTTATTCGACAATTATGTGCAAAATTATTCAGCGTATTTTGGTATTTAAATTGTTGTATGAACGTTTAAACGACGCATCTTATATTTACTCTTCCCTCTTGACTTCACGTAAGATCCCTTACTGTATGTGAAATTTTTCCCCCCGTGCTTGCGGGATTGCCTATCTTTAGGGAAAGAGACGCGTGTGCGGATATTTCGCTTCTGGTAAAATACGCGAAAGCTTGACGAAATTCCGAATTTTGTTCGCAGTGATATCAACCGTAACCACGGGAGAGATGTACCGTAATGATTTAACACGTTTTAATGCGTTCATATGGTATAAATAATAATTCGATCATGTTGAAACTACGTAATAAATGTCGTTACTAAATACAAACTAGACACGAATCAAGTGAGCAAATGGATGCATTTATAACCGTAAGCGTTAATTGGTTTAATGCCTTCATTATTGCAGCAATTAATTATCGACTATTCGAGCTTATTTCATCGTGATCATATTATCTCGCGTGAACGCATCGCGCTGCGAAGGACATTAATTGTATTGCATAATTGTGCGAACGAATCGACGTATGCATATACACACACACACATACTCAGAAAAAAAAACGTCCGGTTGCTTTTTTATCCTCCTTTTTATGTATCATGACAGCTCGGCGTCAACTTGAAACGGACAAATTCGGCGAAATAACGAGAGAGAGGAAGAGAATTCGGGACGCCGCGGTTATATTGACTCGTGAAGAGGATGAATAAGCGATCCGCGAAGTGTATCGAGCCGATGACGATGCTTTACGATCGAAGATAACACGCAGAAGACTATACGCCAATTTCAGGCTGCGTTCCCCGGAGGGATTAATCGCCCCTCGTTTAAACCTTCGGCACTTCTCGTGCTTCCATTTTTAAATCCTCGGCATCATCCGGCTGCGGCGGCCGCGGCATCTCTCCTCTTCATGTGCACGTTACGTACAGGTACGGGGTAACTACTCTAATTATTGAGGTCTCGCGTAAAACGAGTATGTAAACATAAATCGACAATCTTGTCGAGTCAACCGCGCGATCGCTTAACCACACGGTAAGCCCATTTTTCTCTCGCTGTTACGGAAAGAGCGAGAAGGAGAAAGAAAAGGGAGAGAGAGAAAGAGAGAAAGGCAAAGGATCTTATCCTTGATGTCTTATTACGATTAAAATCCTGTGGGTTTTCCGTTTTTTTCGCGTCCCCTAATTATTTCACCTGAATGAGCCACCATCGGGCACGTCTTCTGCAAATTGAAATCTCGAGACGCGCATTTTTTCACGCGTCGACGAGTACCTCGAAACGTCCCGGCGTTTCTAATGGGCTCGAATTACGTTGCACGCGATTATTCCGATGACACACAGGTACTCACGCAATAAGAAAACCACTGATTCGGCTATGATTTATCAGCCTGTCTTCTCGTTGCACGTGAGCGCTCTGTTCCGACGAATACGATGACTTTTCCAGCTCCCTCGTTTATAGTTTCGAGGTTTGCATTTACCTGAAAGCGTATTATGCAATAAACAAACATAAACTGCCCTGCCACACTTCGTATTCTCGTTCGTGCGCGACGTCGTATAACATAAATATAGAAATATATTCGCCTCTTCTACTTCTACATCTGTTTACGTCGGGATACCTTTCAATAGCCTTAATTTATGTGTAATATGTGATAACTCGAAAGCTCGTAACTGTCGATGGTCCGGCAGGGATATCCGTCGTATTGTGTGATATTTTACGTTTCTCTCGGACCCTAGGAACGCACGTTTGAGACGTGTATAAATCTCACGATCCCAAAACACAGCCACGAACAAAACACATATTTGCCCCGCCAGCCGTTTGATCTACGGCACAATTCAAATTTACCGAGAGAAAATAAATATGTACAAGCATGTAAATACCGGCGCCTATTCAAACTGTCAATGCGTTTAGGCAAGCAGGAGACGTGGTGTACATATATATTGACTCATAACTGCGCTCTTATCGCTTTAATAAATTGTCTTCTATTGTACTACACTAGAATTTATTTTGCTACTATATATATATAACATATAGTAAATATATATTTATTTTTGTAATTATATCTAGAAGATTCATTTTTTATTCGATATTTTTAGATTTTTCTATTCAGATTACGCGTTTTGATAAATATTGAATATTCAAGTATTCAATTGTCATGGACAAATTCAAGCTGTTCTTTTTTGTTTTCGTTTCTACGATAAATTACAAAAACCGCTCTACAATTATTATAATCTAAATTAGAAAAATAAAATTATATTAAGATTCTTCGATTTTAAAGAATTCTTCATTTACGGCGCCTCTCGTGAAGTATTCCTTTAGTATTTTGCTAAAAGTAACATCGCACGAATTCCCAGTAGCCAAGACTCTGTCACGATATTCGAGTATTTCATTTGTAATTANAACGATAATATATGACACGCCTTTTTCAAAGAATCGTACGACCGTGCACGTGGGGAGGAAGGGGAACGTGTACGCCAAGGGAGTCGTCGATGGCGTCGACGACGATGGCGGTGAAGGGGCAAAGGGTGGCAAAGGTACGACCGCCAGGCACGAAAAAAGAGGGGGGGGGGGCTAAGAAACCGGCCGAGTGGGGGTTTCGGAGGCAAACGGCATGGACCGCGCACGCGAAAAAGGGACTCACGTAAATTGAAAGGGGGGCACGGCTGTCTTGTTGTGTTTAAAAAGACAATTTGCGGGCTTGAGATACGGCCTATATATTACGTTGCAACTGCACACGGGTGGTGGGAGATAGCTCGGTCGATAGCAAGCTCCCCTTTTGTGCGAAGAGGGCCCGGTCGGGCACCTCTACCCCCATCGTTCCTTCCTCGAGCAGCGGAACTCTCCCTTCCCCGCGTCATGCCAGATCGGTGGGGCCTTCTACTCCCCCACCATCGGGCAGGCAAATGCGTTTCTTGTGTAGCTCGCTGCTCGTTTGCGGACGGGACGATTTACTCTCGCGGTATAGTCGTATTCAAATATCCTCTCTTGCCGCGCGAGCGAACCCTCACGGAGTTCCTTCCTCCGCTAATTTTTTCCCCGCTTTCGCCCTTCTCGCTGTCTCGCGTCTCTCTGTCGCCCTTCCTCCCATGGCGCGCCTCTCCTCTCTTTTTACCCAATGTCTTTATCCTCTCATTCCGTCGTACCCGTCTAATCCACTTACCGCTCTCGCAATTGCCATAGGGCCCTAATCCTCCGTAACGCAACGTAATCGGGGAGCTACCGATAGCGGTGAACAAGCTCGGGAGTTCCGGGTTTAATTATCCAGCCGCGACAAACGGAGCGGAGATGGTGGCGCGTTTGATAATTATGAGCAGGACGGTTCTCCCGGTGTGCGTTCTCCAAGTTATACGCTTTTACGCTTGAATGGGGTGCAGTGATATGCGGCATAATCGCTGACGTCACATTAACCGCGCTGCAAGTCGTCCACCGCCGGTGATAATGCTGATCTGGAAAGTGACAGGACGATTATTCGCGAACTTCGGTAAACGCAGGTAACGTGCATCGCTATTTTCCCAGGATGACATTTGGGAGAGCTGCTTCAAAAAAATTTCAAACTCTTTCATTTTGAAAATAAAAAGCCAATATCAAATTTCTTTAAATAAAAGAATGGACGTTAAATAGAAATATCTATTAATAAATCTTCTGTCAATTTGTTAGAAATATTATATTGCGAGAAACTGATAAAATCATTTCAAAGTAATGACATTTTTATGTTAGAGTCGTGCTCGTAGCTAAATCGAATCGAGATTGACGAAAGCATGTGGAACTGAAAGTGGCCATAATTTTGAAACACCTCGTTTAAAATTTACATATTTGCGATACATGGAAGATACATGCGAACATCGATTACCTCCCTAACCGGTCTACATCCCGTCAACAATGTATTAATAAGCGGCTCGCCATTTCGATAATTATACGTCACGGTCCGCCAGCGGAACGATGCGTACATTTTTTTTTTCTCTGGATTACTGATAATTCGGTAAGTTGCGAGGTGCAACAATTATAAAATATGTCGGCACGTAACATGCATATGTACCGGTAATATGAATATTGAAGTCGTTAGGCCATGGTGCGCGCGTTGCGCGCCACGTAATATTCGGACTTATTAATATCCCTTAAATTAATGGGCTGTTTAATTTTAGCGGTATCTTGTAGCGATTTACACATCCGCCGCATGTGCGTATTTATCACAAACGGCCACGCCCGTTTTATCGATACCGGCTGGAAAGCAGCTTCCATATTTCGTCGGGGTCGTAGCTTCTTCATTCGGTAAGCTTCCGCGAAAACTCGATTAAGTGCAAAGTAGCCTTAAAAACCGTTTGCGCTCGCTACCAATTATGCCAGTATGATGTAAAATGCTCCGCGCGTTCCGGCGTCAAACCGGTTTGGAATAATTCGGCTACTTGCGCAGAGCGCGGTCAAACGCAAATCAGTCTTGCGATAATTATCGCCTAAAGAGAGAAAGTTTGTTTTCTTTTTACGGAAATTACTCGGATTTATTTAAATTGTGTTTAAACAAGATGAAGAAGATTGATTGCGAAAAATATATTAAATTAAGGGCCAAAAATTTTATGAGCTCCGCTCGCAAGAAATGCATTTTGAAAAAAGACGAAGCAATTTTCATCAAGACGGAGCCGCTTGATTTTAATGGATGCATTTTTTATCTTTAAGATACATGAAATATTCTTTTACATATATCAATTAAATCTGTTGAAAATTAATTAATCTTAATTATGATCATAGAATTAATATAGCAATTGTGCTAGAAATTTCACAACTAGGTACCGCAATTTCGCACATGATTTGACACTGAATAATATAGTTAACATTTATGTAAATACAGTAGTACACACGGGATCGCGCTGTTTAGTAAGAATATAGGAAATACATTTGTACGAGGATTATACAGCTTATTTGCACAAAATGTGTGACAATCATAATAAATTGCGTCTCGATATCGATCTCTTTACGTTATTTAATAGCACGATCTAGGAAAGTGCTATATCTTCCAAGCGTTTATTTCTCTAAGAAGTATCATAAATATTACAGCAATTTCAATTAACTTTATCCATACAAATTATACAAAACGTCATCGTTAAATTCATGAGTGAACAAAGATACAAAGAAATCGCAAAAGGTAATATGTCTATAATAAAATATATAACATACGGATATATGTATATCCATGCATAATCAAATTTTGGAAAAAATAATATTTTTTTAATATACCTGACTAAAAAGAATATCAAATTTGCGTTTATAATTGCAAGATAAAAAATAAGAAATATGACATTGTTTAATGATTTTATCTTATATATTTATTTGAAGATTATACAATGTACTCGCGTATTAAACAAGATTTTGGTAATGCACAATATGTATTATATTATATATTCCAAATAGCACACGTGACCGACATTATTTGGTAAGACAACCTCACACTCTGCTTTCTCTCCCTTCTCCTCCAAGTCGCATATTACATCGTCACGACGTTTAATTAATGTTAGCGTAACGGATAGGCAGAGGAGAAATACGCTGTTACTTCCGTAGATTGTATATAAGCACAGAGAATGATATTTATAGTGCTTCTTATATAACTTGCTCAATTAGCGAATGCAATATTGGTACATTAATGCTGCACTGTTTGTATTAAAATTTCACGAAATGTATATTATACAGCGATAAATATCACTTTTCATACTTTGGATAAAGATCATGATTTTTTTTTCTTTTGCCGAACAGACGTTTAAAACATTCTTAAATTATAGTTAATAAAAGTTATATTCCACGTACACTGCCATAAGACGTTCAAAATCAGATTGTTTCAGCAGGAATAACTTTACACCAAGGCAAAGGAATTTTTAAATTATGCAAACGCATTTAAGAAAATAATCAATAAGCAATGGGTAGCTCCTTTGAACTTGGAAATGAAATTTACGAAGTTACTGGCTGAACTTTTGCGCGAACTATTCTTTATCATGGTGCCGCGTTCTCTCGCGCGTTGGCGCAATCTAACTTCGTCTTACAGCAAATTTCAATAAAACAATGAGCGCAACACGTTTAGCGCCATAGATTATTGTTACCGGTAGAAACGCGTATCGATGAAACGATAGCAAGAATTATTGCACGTCGAATCACGATGCGGAGGCAAGATGCAGCGGGGGTACGTTTGAAAAAAAAAAAAACACAATTACAGCGCGATAATAAAGTGATGTATGGCCCGTTCGAGCGAGGTGCACGAAGCTAAGGGGGTGAAAACCTCCGTGTTACCTCGCACCACCGAAGTTTCCAATCTATAAGGTATCAACAGTTGCCTTTAGCTGCGCGTTGTATACCTCCGGGACTTGCGATTTAGAATGTTGATATAACGGATGGGCGAGCAAGAAAAGCGCTCTGCGCGCAAACCTCTTTCGCGAGACGTGCGAGATTGAAAGGGAATGAAAAAAAAGCTCTCACGACTGCTGTATCGAATTTCACCCTACGTACTTTCCGGCGTATTTATATCGCGTCTGTGTACGCTTCATTATGTTTACATTCAAATGGTAAACTTCGCCGCCGCCGGAGGAGGGAGAGTTTTTTTTTTCGAGGATCTTGGCGTAAATCTAATCTGTCGAGCCGTGTCGAGCCGTATCTCAAAAGGGGCACTCGAAGCAGTCAGATTTCAAAACGAAATTCTATGTACGCAGTACGCGGGATCAGAAAAAGGCTCCGAAGGCTCTCGTGTCGCGTTCGAGAATTTGACATACGAGAATATTGCGTCTCCAATTTATTTCTTCATATAGAAAGCCCTTTCTGGCGATCGACGGATAGTTGTCGTCGCCGGCATAGTCATCAGAGGACGATCCCGAAGTCTCGAGAGCGAAACAGAGAGACGTCGCTTGACCGAATTTAACTTCCGAAAATTTCGCGGCGCGGAAGCGGACGACTCTCGTCCTCTCTCACGCGCGTTCGTTCTGACCGGTATACCTTCGGGAGTCGCGATTCGGAATGTTGATATAACGGATGGGTGAACAAGAAAAGCATCGCGGCGGGCTCTCCCGTTCTTTCTCTCTCGCTCCTCCCTTCGCGCTTCCTCTCGTTCGCCCGCGAGAGAGGAGCGCTCGTATCCGGCAAAAAAGCACCGGCGCCGGTACATTGAACCCGGCAAGAGTTCCGCCACACGTTCGCGAGGCCGTTTCAGTATTTGACTGTTCCCCGACACCGTGCAACGGCGGCGGCTGCGGCGGTTCTTCTCTCCTCTGCCTTCTCGGTTCGACTCCCGTCGAGACGACAGAACGCCATAAGCAACCAATTTAAATGTAAATTGAAAACCACCGCGGCATACAAATTGTTCGACTCGCCGTCAAAAAATACTGCGAGCAAAGATCAAACGGAAGACAAGACACACGGGCGAGAGGGTGGCGTATATGGGGCCGATGGTCGAGATAGAACGAGAAAAGGTGCCCCGGAGAAGGGCATCTCTCGAAGCGGCGCCGGCCAAGTCCCGACCTTCTTCACCGCGCGCAACCCGCACCGGGTTGTATCCCCTTTTCTCTACGTTACGGCAGCGAGGCCTCCCGTCGGTGTTTGTTCCACCCTACGGCGGAACGGATCTCGGCTACCTATGCTAGACTGCCCTCTAAATATTTGCCTTTCCCTTGTCCCGACTCGAAAGTTGGCTCGCCGTAACGCGTTTCCGTGTGAGAGCGCGCGGCCCGCTCAGCCGGAGGATAGTCGTCGCGTCTTCTTCATCGGAGGGAAAAACTTCCGGCATTCAAAGAGTCCCTCCTTCACCATCCACTTTTTCTCCCTCTCTTTCTCTCTCCTGGAGGCCCCCCTTCCCATCCTCGAGTTCCTCCGCACGCTCGACGTACGATCAGAAGAAGCGAGATTAATGGATCAGTTTATCCTCTCCATTAACGATTTCGGGCCCGTTCTCGCAGCGAGGAATTAATTTCCCATTCTCGTAAGTTAGAAACAGAGGGAGAGAGACCCGACTTACCATAATTTTCGTGAATTCGAATCATTCCCCGACAGCACGGCTGTTGAATATTCTCTCGCTTATTATGGTTTCTGTAATCAACGTCAGATACAGTCGGGCATGTCGAGCAGCAACCTGCGATAATCGAATATCCAATTGAGTTAACCCAATCCGTGCCTCTTTAAAATGATATGATAAATATTTGTTTTTCAGTTTTAATACATGGCAGTACCATATGTAGTTTCTATCGAGGAAAACGCTATAGCATTGAAAACAATTTATTTCGTTCTGTTTTCTTACTAACTTTCCCCTCAATTGTACCATTGTAATATTTTCACTGGCAAATCGATTCTTCTATTTTATCCTCTTTAGAAAATTTTAATACTTCTCTTAGACTGCACAATACAGAATTTTTTAATATAAATAAAACGCAAATAAAATATATGCAGTCCACACTGTGTTGCCTCAATCCTTCTACAATTCAAGAGTGTTTCGTAATTTAAAACCTGTTGAAAAGCAATTTTCTTATACTTGTTGTTTTATTAAGATCAATATTTTTGTCAAAAGAAAATGAACGTCTTTATTAGACATAGATACATATTGATACATGCAGACGATAGTTACAGTTGGCTCGAATCTGCGAAATATTTCCTTGCAGCCGACATCATACATTCGCATTAATTCGTTCAATACGAGACAGATGGTGGGGGATCGATGCGAGAACGATGTAACGACTAATCCATCGCACGGTTTGTCATTAGCTGTCGCGCACATGTACGGCATTCGGGAACATTTCCGGTTACGTTTACTATGGCAGCGGCATAAATTTTTGACGACGACGACGACGTGCCGTACGTGTCATGATTTATCGATTCCGGCCGGTTAACATCGACAGCCTCCGGCCGGAGGTAATGGCAGCGCCATGAACGAAACCCGATAGAACGCACTGATCATTAGCTGCCGGCCAAGGTTGCGGCAACATTTCGTCGATCGTATCTCGTGGACGTTCGACACGTTATGCGTAATCAATACGTACCCGCCGGTCCATCCCTCCAAGGGGCATTCCGCCGTTCGAAATATCGCGATAATGCACAGGCACACGGCCCCCACCCCCTCCCTCTCTCCCTCCCGAAACGTGCTAATTTAAATTAGCCCGTGCTTTCAGGCTGACATAGCGCACGCGTAAATTTAAATTTCTGAAATGGGATGCAGCGCCGATAGGAGAGTGCTTGTTAGCGCCGTGGTAGCCATCAACATAATTAACCCCCTAAGTGGAGACGCCTGTGTATCATTATTAGTACACGCCTCGATGTTATGGGGTTCGAATGTGCTTACGAGAATTTAGGTCCGCGTCATGTGCCCTGATTTAAGCGCACGTTACACGAAATATCCAATTAAGTCATAATGGGGCCTGTATTGCATCCAGTATAACATCGCCGCGCGGATATTTACCTTCACGAGGGAGGTCTTTTGATACGACGAACGCGTAACGAGATCCTCTTGATTCTGATCTATTTTCCACCATGAGAAAGCGTCGGGCGGATACGTGCCGCGGGGATATACGCCAATTCAGCATATTGCCATATCCCCGAAATCAAAGGAACATACATAACGAAACTCTTAACGCAACGACCTAGTTCGTTAAACCCGCGCCCCATCTCGCACCCTTACGTGACTATCCTTCCGAGTGGTATTCGCGCCTTTTCGAATAGTTTCTTCTCGACTGTAGAGAGAATTTCCTTTATTCCGCTCTCTTCGTGATCTCTCGCTATACTGTATATACATATGTACCTATATATAATATACATATATACAATATGTATACATACATTGTAAAAATTTTTCTATCTTTCTCACTGCCATATTACAATAAATCCGAATACTGATCCGCTTTTTATCCCTTTTACCTTACAGTTCGCAACGGTTATTCTTGCGTACCTGTTGCTCTCTCGGAAGGACTTGATATTCGATTGAACACAGCTACCAGGGCGGTGCGATATGGGCCAAATGGCGTAGAAGTATGGGCCGCACCCTCCCGCAGTCCGCACACAAATCACACCGTTTATAAAGCGGACGCCGTTCTGGTTACGCTACCCCTTGGTGTCCTCAAGACTTCCGCACCGCCTTCCGGGGTCACCTTCAATCCGCCGCTTCCGGACTGGAAGTCCCAGGCCATTCAACGACTCGGCTTTGGCAATTTAAATAAGGTGAGCGCCGATGTGTGCGTTTGTGTGTATGTACGGTGTGTTTCCGATAAATCGCTGTCGTCCTTAAAGCGGTCTAATTTATGCTGCTCGCAAGAGGGACGATGGACGGTCCTGTCGAGCGTTGGTGTAAGAGTATTAGGGACTGCATAATCGCGCATTAAGACTTTATCATTGATCGCACAGTGGCAGATTTCAATAGCAATTAATGTGTGTTCTTTTAACGAATGAGGACCACATTGAAGGATCCAGTGCAAGTGTTTAACGTGTATGTCAATGAGAAAATTAAGAAATTTCAGTTACGCGCTCGAAAAGAGATTAATCGAAATTTTACGAAATACGTGGAATTGTATTACCATAAAAAAATGTATTGAAATTGCACAGATCTGCATGATAAATCGATTAATTACAATGAAATTTGATATGTAAAATAAAAACTGAATGACTATGTAAAATTTTATTAAATTTAAATTATGACGAGTAATTACATTTACTATTTAAAAAATGTTAAAATTGATAATTATATATTCGCTAATTACAATGTATTTTAATAAAAGTATCGAAAATAAGAGAACATTAAATTATAATTTTAGCTATGATTTTGAATTAAATAGTTCGTTTGCTCATAGACAAAACTAAGAAGAAATATATTACTATTATAATACTATTCACTTATTATATTATATTGTAATAATAACATATAAAATATTTTAGGCATTTTTGCGGTCTCGTATTTTTCTACATTTTTAAATGCAATTTTTTTCAGTCAATTCTCTATCGGCAACTCGTTTTAACACAGCGTCTGAATTTCAAAAAGAAAGTATCCGTACATATATTCGATATAATTTCAATTCCGTAATTTTCCCTTTAATCTCTTAGGTAGTACTATGCTTCGAGCGCATTTTCTGGGATCCAACGGCCAATTTGTTCGGCCACGTGGGAAGTACCACCGCGTCGCGCGGCGAGCTCTTTCTATTCTGGAACTTATACAAGGCACCGGTCCTGTTGGCCCTCGTCGCCGGTGAAGCGGCTTGCGTAATGGAAAATGTCAGTGACGATGTTATCGTCGGCCGTTGCATCGCCGTTTTGAAAGTAAGTGGATAAAGTTTCTAGCCGGAGCATGCAGGGAGAACAAGGGACGTGACGGATAGCGGTCTTACTTAACTTAAGTGTAACAAGTGCTTCTCGCACCGCTAATTATTGTTTTACACGTCTCCTAATCCTCTTTATCTTTCACGGAGGAAAAAAAAAGATAGAAGGAACTGAAGAAAGACTTTTTGCTCTCGCAGGGAATTTTTGGCAACCAAGTGGTACCGCAACCGCGAGAAAGCGTCGTAACGAGGTGGCGGGCGGACCCTTGGGCACGAGGATCTTATAGCTTCGTCGCGGTCGGCAGTTCCGGCAGCGATTACGATCTCCTAGCGGCACCAGTGTCATCCCCGCACCTGCTTAATCAACCCCCACCGCAACCAAGAGTGTTCTTCGCAGGTAAATATTAAATTGATATTTTCACGATGCTATACATTACCTTACCGAGATACGAGAAACTTAAATAGCTACTTTTTAAAGTTCTTCCCTAACGGAGAATTATGTTTGCCATCGCGCTGCGAGTTTGCGTCCCCCGTAAATACACGTAAACGTCGTTCATGTTTACGGAATATTGCGATTGATGCACGATGTAATTTGCCTCGCTACGATACTCCGTTCCCCAACTTGTGTGCGCGGCAATTCCGCGTGTTAACGCTGTTTAAAGATTCTACTATTCGCGAAATGTTGGTCAGATAAACAGGATGAATTTAGCGTTCGTGAGAATTTAATGAAATGTAATAGACATCGGAAAAAATTTGTCGATAAACATGGCACAAAAGATTTTAATGGCGATATAAAAATATAACAAATTTGTCCGAGATAAGTGTCACGTCGTACCGAAATTTTTTCACCAGAATGCACGTTGATCTATTTATACGACGGGTTTTCAGGGGAACACACTATACGGAATTATCCAGCCACCGTACATGGCGCATTCCTCAGCGGCCTTCGTGAGGGTGGACGTATAGCCGATCAACTCTGTGGAAGTCCTTACGCACCGCCAACAATGACAGCTTCCGTTCCGCCATCGACAGGGATCACGCCAGCAAATACCGGCAGTAGTTCGACGCCTTAATATTGTCACATTGTTTTTGTCTTTCTGTAAACATATGTATGGAAGGAACTTCAAGGATGGCCATTCACGAGAATGCTCTTCTTCGAAGCTCTTCCGGAAAAAGATTCACAGAGATAATTCTCCACAACAATTCCGAATTATACAATGATTTAGTGACAACTTGGCGACTCGTTAATTATTTTCGCTATTATTTTCGCAACTTACATGTGACCGTTTTCGATGAATGACTTGACTCATTACGACTAAGTTCGATTGAAAGAATATTAAATGATTGATTAAATGAAACGCCCAATTTTATAGCACATTACATTTGACAAACATACATATACACGCGCACGCTCGCGCGCGCGCAAATATATAGTTAAAATATCTTATTCATTACTATTATTCATATATTTATAATAAGTAATGTCTTTCATTAAAGTGTCCCAATTTTTATATAATTATGCTTCCATTATTTACTTTATCTTACATGATTATGACGATTCACATGATTTGTTGCATGTTTCTTGCAAGTTTGTACTCTTCTAAAACTAAGAAGTATTATTATTTACATAAGTATATCAATATGTGATGGAAAATAAATAGAAAATAAAGGCAGCAATTCGATCTCGAAATTGTGTATAAATTGTTTATCAATGAGATATATTGCGAAATGCCATAAAGATGAATTATTTTATGGCACAGTATTATTTCGATGGTAAAACGAGCAGAATAGAATGAAAATCTAATTATATTTTTATTTAATGTTTTTTTAATTTTTAATTTAAATTTAATTCATATTTGATGTAGTAGAAAATGGGTTCAGTACAATTTTTTATGCAATATTTTATCATGTCGTATATATATGTATGATAATTTACAATTTAAGTTTATGAAAATTGATAGTCGATATATTATAGCTACTGAAATTTCTCTAGCTATATTCGTGGCATTTAATTACATACTGAATTATTTTTATCTCTCTATAACGAATAACTTTTAGTTTATATTCAAATGTGATTATTATAAAATAAGATATCACAATTATAAATTTACGATAGATTTCATTTTAAAGTATTATATCGAATGTAATGTATTACATTCTTGCGCAAAATAAAATGCATATGTATTTTCATTTAATTGTCGAAACCTTCATTTGATTATAAAAATAGATATAATTATAACTATATAAAACTGTGTTACAGATGTAATTATATGATTTGGCACATATATATGTAACATAGAATTTATATACATTACAATTAAAAGAATTGTTTTACATATGCGTATATATATGTATATACATATGCATATATAAAACAATTTTTTTAATTGTAATGTATATAAATTCTTTGTTACATATATATGCACGCATCAATTTCACCTAATGGAAGCTATCTTTTTTGTATCTGAATATTTTCATTTTATATTTATATATAATTTTGAGTTAAAATAAATTTACATTGCAACATATAGAATCAATGTACAATAATTAATATACAGTGCTATAGAACATAGAACAGTATTTATTCAGATATCCCGAATCTAATGCTAAAACTTACTTATCTCAATTTATGCTACATGTAAATACGTGTAGAAGATATTTTCGAGTAACAGCAGCATATATCAATAATAAAGAGCAAATGGCTCTGTTTTTGCATTTACAATCTTGATTTAATCAGTCATATCTAATAACTGTGCATGCTATTTATGTAGCAACCATATAATCTCACCGATCATATTAGATTTCCTATCTAATTTGGGAATATTGAATATTCGATCATTCCAATACGGATATTACATTGCATGCATCGCCGCGGGCGCATTATTTCGAGCTGTACCGATTTCCACTGATGCAAGTAACTTTGAAATGCATCCATCAAAATTCTAAAGCTACTGCAATTATCTACGTAAGCTCTAAATCTAGAAATTTTAATTCATAATTACGTTGAAAATATGTGCGCGTAAGTAATATTATTTTAACGATAACGAAAACATTTAAACGACCGGGTAGAATACATTTTTTTTATTCTATTCTTTTATTTTCTGTCCTCTGTTTTATTCCAAAAAATGTTTGTTCGATAAATGCGTATCGTCATAGCAACCATAACTACAAACAAGCTGGTGAACCCGAAACACGCATTATCAAATCTCTCGCACGTGTGACATTGTCCATGAGGGACATTCGTGGATCTCCGACATTTTTTTTTGTTTCCTTCGTTTCGACCATTTTTTTAATGATACACTCTAAAGATGAGTTTGATCCCTTTACCTACAGTACAATGCAGTTTACCAAAAGTGAGAAAATATCCCATTGACGTTCCCGGCACGGTAAATATATCTTATGGGCACAAGTTGCGCGAACGCAAAAGTTGCCGCATTGCAAAGCACCATGGTTCGGATAGATCTATCTTCGACGGCACAGAGGAGGAGAAGAGAGAATACGACCAGTTACTTAAAACTCTGGAGTTCAAGAAAGAAACCGATCGGAAAATCAGGAACAAGAATCTTCGCCAACGAGTCCAACAAGGTATTAACGCGGACGTGATGTGGTTCTTTTATTTTTACTACATTTGCACTTCTTAAGAAAACTTGGGCAGAAGAAAAAGATAGATAAAAAAGATAAAGTGTTTTTTTTTTTTCATGTTCAAATCTGCACACATTCTTATCGCAGTATATTATTCATAAATGTTATACATATATTAATTATACATATAATATTATTTTCATATATACATATAATATACATACATACATAAATATACATATATATATATACA
>JAJVSH010000070.1:626107-823665 GCA_021460005.1 Tetramorium alpestre | reverse complement strand
ATTATATATATATTAAAGCTAAAGAATCCTCTCTCTCTCACACACATTTGTAAACATTATATCTTAACTTATATCTTACTACAGTGCACTTAGGGAAATTCAACTTTCACATGTTGAAGTAAACTTTACATCGCATATATCACAAATTATGTAGTCAAAGGCAAGTAAAACTCACATCGCGTAAACTCCGTATCTACCTTCAGTATCTAAGATATTTATTTAAGAAGTATGCACTTCTTTTTCCAAAAATTAGTTTCTCCGGCGCGCAACACAGAGAGCGAGATCTTCTATTCTCAAAATTGTCGCGGGAGGACCCGACCGCACTATCAACCGCAAATTCGCTCATCGTGCGCCCGCGAATACTAAAGTGCGACAGAGTGCGTCAGAATGCGTGCATGCAGAAGTGCACGCGTCGGTGGACAATTCGTGATTGCAGGCACATGTCGGCGACTTGATGGTTCGCACGGGTTCATGAGGACATGGCTAGCAAGCCAAATGGTAATTTGAGGTTTCAGGTTAGTTAAACATAGCGGCATGAGCGTGCAAATTCAGTCGCTGTTTAAAAAGTGGACGGAATGTTTTCGACCGTTCTTCGATTAGACACGTACGCCGGTTGACAACAAGTGACAGCTTGTTGAAAGCTTATTATTTTTCGTTATCTGCAACATCAAATTTAGACTTGTAAATAGAGCAAAAGACCGTTCTACACTTATTAAACGTATGCAATCGTAAAATCAATAACAATATTTAAAACTGTCAGAAAATGCAACGGCAAAGCTTTAAAACGCTGCTATATATTCGTTGTTGTTATGTTATGCCCGCATGAAAAATGATTGCATATATACAAATTAAATATTAATATTAACCCAATAAATACATATATCGATTAATATTTTAATAACGATATTTTCTCCCCTCATGCAATTATGCTGGATCCAATTACGAAACATTTTGCTATGCGCCATTTTCAGAAAAAGAGAAAAAAATAGGGAGTTTCGCGCTAATATTATATTACACAATTATTATAATGATCGACTCGTGTCCATTTCTACGTTGATGGACTCAATCGATTTAAAGCACAAAAAAGATGTACTTAAAAACAAAGAGAACACGCCAAGTTCAGTTAATAACATTACCGTTAATGAAAATACAACCGGTAAGCCGTTTCTCTCGGGAAACATAAACGTTCCGCTTGATCCGCCGACAGAGCGTTCGCGTTGAGAAAATACGCGGTTCGTGCCGGTAACGTAAGTGGTAAACGCGCGTGAAACGACAAAGTGCAGCGGTCGATCGCGGTCGCGCATTTGCACTAGCCTAACCGAGCCTGATCGAACCTAACCGGCCGAAATTCCGACATCTGTATGACATAGACGTAACGATAACGAATTACGACGGTCGTCGCGATCGCGATCGATCGGTGACACGTCTCGGGGAGGAAAAAAAGCGAAAAAACTCACTCGCACGTCCCATTGATCGATTGACTGTATCGGATCACTGTACGATCGCACGAATCGTCGATGACGGGAAATCAACCGGTCCGCCAGCTTAATCGAGCTGGCCGACGCAATTACAATCGGGCACCAGAACGCTGACTTGGCAGCGACCGGCGTCTCTCCCGTTGGATGAATTTTCAATACGGCCCGAAATCGATTTTCTTTTTCGGCCGGGCGCACCACAACGCGCCATGCCGCGCCGGGAATAAATTCGTGGTTAACGTTCGCGGCGCTGGCTCTGTCGAGGACGTACCGTTACGATCGCGCGGAGGCTGGCGCGGGGAATCGGGGGCGGTAGCCGTTCGCTTTCGACATTCTATTTACCGGAAAGACGGCGATATTATGCAATCGATGGGAATGCCAGGCTGTACACATGCACGCGCGTATAAAGAGCCTCCTTGAGGAGACATCGGCCGGCGACGCGGGGAGAGACGCGGGACAGGGATGGAGGACTTGTGCACGCTCGATTCTATGCACGCTCCATCTGCTGCGTGTGCGACGTGGGCGGTGTCGAACTCGCGGCCGGTGTTGTTAGGGATATGATATTAATCCTGGAATGCTAGAGCTAAGGTCCCGTTGGCACGCCCGGTTTGCAGATTCGAACGTTTGATCGTTCGTTCGTCTATTCTTTGTTTATTGCAAACGAATTTTCATCATTCCTGTCAGAGTAACATTAATGGAAGATAGATTTTTTTTTTTTCAATAAAAGGCAGGCTTTTAATTGCTTTGGTATATTGAAAGTTTTTAATTAGTTTTATTAATTTTGCTCTGTATGTTACTTTCTATTAGTTTTAATTTTTTAATAAAACGACGTTAATGAAAACGTGCCTATATAATAAAATAAATTATTTTTATTATTATTCCATGTATTCGTTTACTTAGGAAGAATTTTATGTGCAAATTTGTTTCTCCCTTTTACAGGCACTTGTCTCCCTAATAAATCGTTAAATTCTGATCTTGATTTAATAAAAATAACATACATGTTTGTATATACACAATAAACTTAATATAAATATAATGAAGCATCGATTTTACTTTTTAATGCTCATTTGCTTTTATAATGACTAAAAAAAAAGAAACGTAAAATAATATACAATTATACATATAATAATATAGAGTGTATTTCTAGACTAAAAATTGGTTGCATATCTTTTCCGATACTTTAATGTCCGCAATACACGGTCGGATTTGATTTCTTCGCAGGGTTAACAACCTCGGTCGCGGGACGCACCGCCGCCGCAATGAACCTTTCGGTATAAGGAGAGTATCCCTGCTATCTTCCCTTCTTCCTTTCTCATAGTGAGTTATAGAAACAGTTTGCGGTATCGCGCTCCGTCGTTTCGGGCGCCGCCACCATATAGACGGTGCCCTTATATATTCGAGCAATATTGCACCGATATTGCATCCTGTAACCCCTTCAGACTCCACCGCGTCCGATGCTACATATGGGGAATGGATAGGGAGGCGAATAGCGGGTCGGAGAGCACTATTATTTGCTTCGATACATTGTTGACTTTCCGTAGATGATCGTGGCCCGCTGATCGTATGTGTGAAAATTCCAAGGAGAGCAGACGAAAAGATAGCGAGTGATTCATGTCAAAGGGATGTTCTTAATTTTATCGCTCTAAGTGATATATACTGGATAATATATTTCTGCGTATATAATAACCTGTACATGCACTGAAAGAAAAATATAGTTACTTTTGGACCCAAATGCAATTTTATGGTATTTCTAATGATAATTATGGTTAACATAATAATGCATATAGTTAAGTTAATCATATTTCGTGTTAGAAATATTATAAAATTATGGTTGGGTCCAAAAGTAACTATATTTTCCTCTCACTGTGTATGTACAAGTATTAGGTCTTTCGCGACATTATTAAAAGTATGTTGCCGAAATTTAGAAAATAAGCAGACGTTGGGGATTAAATTTTCAGTATTATTTCTAATTACATTAATACGTATTGAATGAAAATGTGAATGCTCAATTTACATTTTCGAGTAACTGTTTTAATATTTATTATAATTATCATATTGTTATAATTGTCAGAAATTATTGTTATTATTATACGTATTATCGTGTTACCGTAATGATTTTCGAAATATGTGGTCTATCATCAGGGCAGATTCGAACGATATGATACAATTGCGCGGATAACGGTGCCTGGGCGGCAATCCGCTAATCAGCACTTCCCCCTCGTATCTTTCCAAACTGTGCGATAACGTTTTCCTTCGGTAAAAACGGCCATAGTCGTAGTCCTCTAATTAACACAGGAGACGCGAGCCGGAACATTACATTCTTTTTCCAATCTGTCCGCGGCGAGACGCCAACCGCCGAGGAACTGGCCGCCTCAATTAAGATATCTCCGAAGCTTAATGCTTCGGCTTTCATTCCGCGACAGTAATCCGCGGGGATTCGGCGAAAAAACGCTGTCGCCATCGCTCGGAGCTTCTCTCGCGAGCGTGCGAGTGAGAGTGCAGGAGGCAAAAGGAAAAAAGAAACCCGAAAAAAGAAGAAAGGGAAAAAGGAAACAGAGAGGAGAGGATTAGCAAGAAGATGGCCATATACCGCGGGTGCGCGCGATACGGGATGTACCTTAATTACCGAGAGGGGTCCGGACAGGCGACCGCCGCCGCGTCGGGGATTCGGGTTATCTTATCCGGGCTCAGTCAGTATCGAGTCCGATGTACCCCACCGTCGGCGTTATTAGCATAACATAAGACTGGGGTTCAACACGCTGCGTGGGCGGCGTGCGCGGACCCTAAGACGACGAAGACAACCGAAGACGACGACGAACAGGAACGGGCGTGCAACGTGGAGTACACGAGCTCCAGGCTCCGGGATCTCGACGCATCCGGATATCACGCCGCGTTGCTCAGATGCGATACTCGATTCGCGAGGAGGGGCCGCGCCGGGCCCCTCTCTGCGCAGACCCCCCGCGTCCTTCGCTCCCCTCCGGCGATGTCGCTTTAATCCCATCGGTCGTCCTCTCAGAGTATGCATGGCCATGCATTATTCAAGCAACAACGAACGCGCGGCGACGATCGTCGCTTATCCGAAGGAGGGCAACGCGGCGGCCCTAAATGTTCGATTTTTACGTCCCCTCCCCTCATCCGCTATATTGGATCGTGGGCATTGTCCCGTGAGCCTTACTCGTGGGCGCCCGAGACACGGCCCGAAAATTCGATGTTTTAATCCTGCGCCACCGGTTCGATCGGATACACACGAATGCTTATGCATTCCGTGCTTCTCGCTTCTCGTATTAGCGTTTTTTTTATTCTGAGAGCTCTGTTCTGTCGCAACGTCGCAGCTTGAATCACAGAAAATCCAATATTCTGTCTCTTCCCTCTCGTTCCACAATTAAAATTACACTTTATACACAAATGAGAATTATTAATTAAAATTAACTGTTCAAAACTGTAATATATAAAAAAAAACAATTGTCACGTTATTAAAGATCAAAGGTTCACCTCTACTTTATATCGAGTCCTTCCGCAAAAGCATTAACGTATGAGATATTCCACATTATTTTATGCTCACGCTTTTCCATGACGGACTTTAAATATATCTCCCAGGTATTCGAGAATATTGGAGACTCGCCTTGCCTCCAATGTGCTATAAAACGGAAAAGTGCATCCGAATGTCCTCTTTAGTACTCGGAATTAATTTTGGAGATTAGAGATCCTATTCTGAACGGAGTCCCATCGTACAGCTCGTGCTCACGCCTGCAAACAACGAGCGATTGTCGTTGACGAGCCCATAAAATCATCGCTATCGTGTCTGAAATCGCGTTCAACTCGATGTCGAAGCGGCAGTATACGATGTTCCGTGCTACGGTCCGCAAATTAATTAGGAAACGATCGCGACGCGATTGCGTTATGTGGATGAAGCACGAGTAATCGAGCGCGATGCGCGCAACACAACGGCGACGATTCTCGCGAGTCCGCCGCTATCATTGAACGCGCGAGAGGAGGGGGAGAGGGGCCGCGGGATAGATAGATCCGACTTCGGACTACAATCGATCGTAGGTAGGCAGGGTGCGCGGAATCGAATCGCGCGAAACTATCATAAACGTGAATTACGCTTCATCAAGCGAGCTCGATTTAATTGTATCCGTGGATATCCCGTGCACTGTAAGACTGGTCCATCTGACGATGAGGAGAGGTACCGAGGGCAAGAGGAAACACGTGCATAATATTACGATCGGCAACGCATGATACTCAGCGGCAGGAAATTGCAGTATCGATGAAACAGCCGGCAGATATCCGGGATGTTTAGCGCGGATTGCGCGATGTGGACGTGCTTTGCGTGATGGTTTCTTCCCGCGCAATAACTTCTCTCTTTAATCCCATAATAAAAGATCGTTACGGTGGAACCATCGAACACCCGGTTGAAAGAGGAAATAAATCGTGCCGTTCGGGAAATATTCTCATTCCTTCAGCATAATTTTCGCATCTAGGGGGAGGGCCTCCCTGGCATACCATGAAATAAGGCTAATATCTCATGTGTCGTCGACAACGAATTCATCGAATGTGCTTATTGTCTGTCGAGGGGAACGTATTGGCCTTCGCGAAAAATTTCTGGAGTATCCAGAAGTTCCTCGTGAGATAACCAATCAGTGCGTTCAACAAATTTGTCGCACGTCACGTGAAATATTGTGGATACTCTCGTGCTGAAATCGCAAGGGTTATATTTTGAGGTTGCAAACAAAATCGTATTGCGGATATAGTTTCTTTTTTGTGTGAATATATAAAAGAATGCTTAAATAAATGTATTTTTTTGTTAAAATATATTTCCTTTTGCATAAATCATATTAAATAAAAATAATTTCAAGTAACAAATAAACCATTAATTATATGTTAAAGAAGAAAATAGAAAAATAAAATACAGAAATATAGCTAAAAGAAGAAAAGTCTTTTAACATGATTTCTATTTCCTTCAAATAATTACTTAAAGTAAATTCATTTTAAAAAGGGGATCTTAATATATTCTTTTCAATTCCCATCAATGCAACAGTTCATGAACGATTTGGTTATATCTTTATCGTCTTTGATGATAAACAACACGTGGTTCACACATCATGTTGCACGTGTGTAACGCATAATTTGCCAATGACTTGTTTGATTTCCTATCAAAACCGAGATAGAATCGTGACATAAAAGACTCGACGAGGCACGAAACGTTCTCTCGTGGTGATCTAGTTCTCCAATCAACTGGAAAACGACCATTGTACATGGTAGTTCCGTTTACAATTAGTCACTGCAAGTGAGAAGTATGGTTACGTCAATGTTCTGATGAATGCGATGCCATAATATTGTATACAGGACACATTATGCAGAACGCACCGTACAGTCGCGAATATGAACTGCGAATTGTATAGAAAATTTATGCTTGAAACTGGACTGCTATTATCGAACCATTATAGAAATAGTAACTTTATTTTAAGCAAAAGTACGAATATTTGGAATTATAATTGAATATAATTGAAACGAACGACAGAAAAACATGGAGAAAGAAAATACATGGATGACCTAAAATCATTTATAACATATAGATAATTTGCTTGAAAATATAACCAAGTCAATTCGTTAAGGTGAATAAAAGTTAATTTCGTGAGGAATCGTTGTCGTTCGGGAACGACAAAAATCGAGCAGCGACGAACACAATTTCGACGTACAACTTCTGCGAGGGACGATTCTCGTCGTCTCTCCGCGTTCACGTCGTTAGGCGGTAACATTTTCGGGGGAAATAAACGAAAAAAAAACTCCAGTATGACACGCCCAAGGCCCGGAGTTTAATTACTTCGACAGGGCAATTAGGCCTAACGAACGACACTTATGTTCGGATAGCCCTACGTAATGAGTCACCCGATATTTATCTATTCTATCCGTTCCTGTCACCGGCTGTCCCCTTTTTCCTCCTTTCCTCCCCTCCCGCCCTCGCGCCGTGTACATATAACGACAGCTGAATTCTTGCCGCTTGATAGATGATAATGATAGATGGATTCGACGTAATATCAGCTGAATCTTTCGTCCCGGTATGATGGATAATAATGATTCGCGAGGTTGACGTATCATCGGCTGCAGCTTTTATTCGCGTGATAGATAACGCGCGTGCAGATAGGCGGCCGCGCGAAACTTTTTCATTCCGATCGAATCTCGCGACGATGGGAATCGGTTAATATAGACGCCTCGGATATGAAGCGAGCGAATAACCGAGAGTTAACAAAGCGACACTGATTTCGACGGCACGTCTCTGAGTCTCGGAGCTGGAGTAATCACACGTCCGCGATTGCCGGGCACGCTGGTAATAATTAATCAACAACGATCGCGGGAGCGACTGAAGATTCCGTTCCTATCCTCAAGGATGCGGGACGCGCCAGTCGCGCGATGGCACCTATTAATCGTGCCATCCGCGCTTAATCCAATGGACGCGCGGATATTAATTTACGCCCGGAGTAATTACGCGACCATAAACGATTCGGCAGCAGTAACTAACGCCGAAATAATGAATAATTGTCGCGTTGTTACATGCCGGGCGCTGGCGCGCGCGTGCGCGCCCGCGCGCACGTAACGCGCGGGACACGTGGAATGCTTGCAATTAAATCAATTAAGCGACCCTTCTGTTTAAACGGAAATGGATACTAATTTGCGCCCGGAGTAATTTCGCGACCGTAGACAAATAAGGGATAACTAACAACCGTCAGTGTTGACACGTTCGCGAGGTACTTGACATCAAACGTGTCGAGGGCTTGTAATGTTACGTTACAACTTGTAAGGTATCATATTTATTTCTCGCGACCTTGCCGCGCGCTCGCGCGCTTAGCATTAGCGCAAATGGCATGTTAAATAAATCAAATGAGAGACTGTACTCGTCATATTTTAAGGACGTCGCTCTATTTTACGGCCGCATAAACTTTAGTACTTTCGGTATCTCGCACACACGCGATTAAGTCGGCTTGACAGAGCTCTCACGAATGATAACATCCGAAGGGAATTGCCGAAGAACGTGAAATTTATTTCTCGCGAAAATACTAGCCACTGCTCGTTACGCGTTTCCGATCGATCATTATATTATACTCGCATGTGTACAGCTGCAGGCATATTATATCCATATTACTCGCGCTGTACACCCAATAAATTGTAATTGATAGCGGTGAAAATCAATATCGTGTTATCATCATTATCACTATCGCAACTCAAGCCAATAATTGGATTGTTATTCATCATAGAAAATTTAGTGCATGATATACTAGGCTCGTCTTAATAATGTGACCGTGGACAATAGTCCTGCGCGTTTTATGCGCTTTTCGCGTAGTTTCCACGGTATAATGATATATTCGCGTTAGAAATAAATTGGGGGGGGGGGGGAGCTTTCTCACCACAATGGAACGTAAAAATATAAATTACTCACACGAATGACCTGGCTGAAAATGGAAAGGGTACTTTCGGCGAGTGAATTTAAATCGCCCGTGGCCGACGCGAGAATCGGTCGCGATGCGATTTTTCCGAGTTAGAAAATTTTACCCTCGCACGTATCCCCGCTGTAACTTTTTGCGCAGCCCAGCACTAGACTTTTATGATCAGTCATCCTCCCCGCCGCAAATGTAGCGATACTAACTACTTTCATCATTTTTTCCCTTTCGCTCTCACCCCCTCACCGCCGCGTCGCCGTTTTCATCCTTACGCTTTTATGGTCCGCTTTAATATACGGCTCGATTATTCTTCGCCGTTATCCGGAAACTTCGACGAAAAGGATCCCATTAAGTGCGGATCGGTTTGGTATGGTATATCGAACGTGCAACAGTTCACTCTCTATCGGATCTTATTATCTAGTCCCGAGGATGAATGTACCGCACTTCTTCGTCTTTTCGGGTGCCCCTCTTTCACGCGGGATTATCGAAACGAGGTATATATCACCATGCGACAACGACAAACTCTCGAAATCGTCTACGATTGAATGGCAATCAAATTTGGCTTAACGCTCGATAACTTCCGCGACCATTAAATTTTAGTGTTACGACATCAATGCGAATATCGACAACCTAAATCCGTCTTATAGATGGCTGAGCGCTCGCATCTACGATTTCAGTTTTCACTTTTTTTATAAGAGTTCTCGAGAAACACGATCTGATTCATGACATTCGTTTCTCGCTGCCGCACATTTCGAACACTGTTCTAGAAAAAGGCATAGAGAAAGAGAGAGAGAGAGAGAGAAAGAGAACTGCAGTTAATTCCTACATTCTTTTAGCAGGTCGGTTTTTAACAAGGCGCAATTCATCGCCAAACCCGGCGGACTTCCAACACGCGATTTGAAATTAAATTTCATAACTTTAAAGTTGCGAAAAATGATCCGTCTCGGCACGGGTTCGCAGGGAGAACTTCAACCCGACACGTTTTCAATTACGCTACCTGCGCGATACAATGTATTTCGCTTTAATGTAATATAGCGCGCCGATCTTTCTCGCGGTCTCGAACACGGTGCTCGGTTATCATTAAGAACGAGAGAATCGCGATTTAATGCGGAAAAATGGGCCACGCGGAACTCCGGCGATAATCTCATAACGCAATCATTACTCTGTTTTTTTTTCTTTTCTTATTATACTACTACTGTTCATTATTTTTCGTTATATTTTTATTAATTTAACTCAGTGTCACATTCAACGCTGCCATTTAATATACATGTTTTATTATTTATTTGGATCCATTAAAATATACGTATAATCAAAGTCAAAATATTTATATTTACTCATATAAATTGCAGTTGCAAAATTCGCTTCATACTGCACGTATGATATATGTATCGCAGATAATGTTTCTACGAAAGACTAGCAATGTCTGTTGGCCGATGTTAAAACCCTCATTAAAATCGCAACAATTCCTCGTTCGCGATTAATTTCATATAGTACTCTAATTAAAATTACATCAAAAGCACGAGCAGTTAGTTTCCGCAGTTGATAATTACTCGTTTTGAAATCGTTTAAGCTGCGTAAATGCGCTTTTCTTGTTTCCGCTCGCTAAAGCAAGTTCCATCATCGCCTCTTTATATTTTATCCTTTAACTTTTTGCATTAAAATTTTAATACTTACGAGGTGAAAATACGGTGAACACCACCTTAACTATCTACGACTTTAGAAGATGCAATATCTGTGCACTGCTGTAAATTTTTAAATCTCTTGAGAGCCCTGCAAACGTCAGCCATTTTAGATTGTGACATCATGGAAGCGAGAGAATACATGCAAACAACCTGTGCCGACTTACAATCCGCAAAAAAATGCTCGTTTAATAACCCAACTATTTCGGCTTAATAGAACGGACTTGTAAAATCTAGTACAAGATTTTTTAATTTGACATAAAAAACAAATGTAAAACAATTAAATTTGACGACAATTCTGAAAAGTCGAACTAGAAATAAAAAACTCAATGAGGATTTAAAAAATAATTTTCATGTTTATATCCAATATGTGTCACGTTAATAATAGAGCGGCTGGTGCATTTTACATGATTGCTGACCGAACACCGAATCGGCTTAAATAAAAAATCATTTATAGCGTAAAGCGCGCAGAAATTATTCATGCCACCTCGTTTTTGACGTTACAATTCAGAATGACAATTCAAGATATTACCAATTTTGAAAGCGTCACGACGAAAATATTTCCGTTGTGCGTGATTTAAGATCGTCTCACCTCACTCAATGATCATCTGTGGCGAAGCTTTTTAACGCTCGCGACAAAGGGCCGAGCGCGGGCACTTTTCCGTGATAAAGAATTCCGTGAAGTTAAAGAGCCAAGGAGCAGGAGGGTGGAAGGAATCCGCGGCGAGAACGTAGAACGCCGATGGGGTCGGGGTCGACGCCACAAATTTGAGCTTAGAGTGATTAATCGCACGCTGTTCACCGTCCGCGCGCCGCGTTACCGGTGCACAATTACTTACACGGTGACGCGTAATATGCGAGTCGAGCGTTTCTCGCGTTATTATACACACTCTGCGCCGCCCGGTGTTTATTACCGTCGAGTCCCTCGTGTCACTCCGGCAGAAACACAAAAGAAACCCTATTAGCATTAGCCATGCAAACGATTTTTAAACCCGCTTTCAAGAGCGCCCGACGCCAAGAGTGGAAAGAGGAAGAGAGAAAAAGAAAGAGAGACAGAGAGAGAGAGAGAGAGAGAGAGAGGGGGGATGCGGATGGTAAAGAGAGAAACGGTGCTGAAAGACGAGTCCCCTAATTTTTTTTCCTCTTTTTTTTACGGAACCCCGCGTAAGGTTCGTTTTCCGAAGAAAATTGCCAGAGAACGCACGTCCGTGCGCAGAGGCGTTCTCGCGCTGAGCGTACCGTGCACACACGCCAATCTCTAATCTCATTTTCCTCTAAAAGGAAGCTCTGGACGTTATATTCCCCCCTCTGCCTCGTACACATCTTTAAACACGACCGCCTACAGCGCGCCGCGATCATGTATTATGCATTTACCACCCCGAAACATGCGAGAGAGAGAGAGAGAGAGAGAGAGAGCGCGCGCGCGCGTACGATGAGAGCAGCCGCGGTGTTGTGAGAGTCCCTATGTCGAGAGGGCGCGTTCAACGCGCGTGTTCAACGCCCGCATCGGGAACGAGAGGGAACAAGACACAGAGGTTCCACGGCGATTTTCCACTTTCGGCGCAAGGGTCTCCCGGTGAATCTAGTTCCCTTTGAATCTCGGATCGCGACTGAATTTTTTACCTTTTACCTCCATGGTGCTCGCGACCGCCTCGGATTTGGGCTCGGCGTAAATATTCGAATGGATTATCCATTTTGAATCGCACACGGCGGATCGCAGCGACGACGGATCTAGAAGGAATTTGTTTCCTTGTTACAATTCATGACTGCACATGCCGGAGCAGCGGCTTCCCGTTAACTCTCTTCGCGCCGGGTTCGCTCGCGTTCATTCCTATTTCATACGAAAGACATGACACAAATCGTACGCTTATTCGATACTCGAATCCACGTGAGTTTTAGCGATAGAGTGATCTGCATGCCAGACACTCTTTCACCTCATTGTCAGCCTACGAGCTGCCTTCGGTTTAGGAATCCGAGTTTGTCTCTCCCCATAATTCGCCGATAATTCGCATCGTTTATCGTTTCGCCGCGCGCGCATTATCCACACTTACGAATTCGAGCTCCGCCGCAGGGCCACGAATTAATTTTCCATTATGCGCCTCGCGCATTGTTCCTGCCGCCGCCGACACCGCTAATCCGCCCCCTTGAATCCCTCGCGAGACCCCACGGGTTCTAAGTACCGATTCGCATTCATCACGAATACATCGCTCAAGATTCAGCCGAAATAACGGCAAATTATATGCAACGAAGTCACGGCGGCTGACTTTCCAAGTGCCAGGCTCCCCCCCTCGAGTAGCTGTCCGCGACTACTCCCGCTCCTGTCCCTGGGGCATGGGCGAGTTCTCAGCTCCGGGGTCACTTCGCCCGAGATGTTCTAATGCTATCACGGACGTGCGTTGGGGACGAGAGTGGAATCAAAAAATAGCGCCGGGCCCTGACGGCTACGACATCGTGACGCGACGAGTCGTGGCCGTGCCCTGAGAGCACCCCAGGGCGCATCAAAAGTTCCGAGGAGGAGGTATAAATGTGCTTAAAAGAACTTTCCGCCGCTCGCGCTCGCGCGTACGCGCTTTGTTCGCCGTCTCTCCTGCAGGGATTGTCTACAAAATGGCTCCTGGCAGGTATCTCGGGCCCGGGCGGACTCGCGCGCAGTTTTCCACGTAATAAGCGCGATCGCGTTACGTCCTTTGTGTACATTAAGCGTATTCTTTTCGTGTTGCACTCGTGTATTCTTTTCTTCGAGGCGCGCGTATATCCGTCAATGTATTTGTGTTCTCTCTCTCTCTCTCTCCGTTTTTTTTTCTTTCCGATTAAATTTATTCCGGATGGGCGACAGATGGTGGACCGTTGCAAGAACGTGGGAACAGCCGAATGACATTTAAACGAGTATTTACCGAGACGCGGAAGGTACATAAAAGATCATTTCTCAACTATGCTCAAGTTATGGACGGCACGCAGACAATGGTTGAGAGCAACTATCAAATACCTGACCTGTTAAGCACTTGCCAACAACGGCATAAGCTACACCCGTAATATAATCTGGATCAATCGTCTATTGAATAGTTCGAAGAATTAATATTACTTCGTTTGCGATGCAAGCTCGCTCTTTTATTTGCACACACAAACGCGCGCGCACAGAATTACAATTTGTTTCGCGAAAATAAATTAATCGGACGATATATACACATTTGTTTGTGCAATCGTCGGGCGTTTTCGGATTATTTAAACGGAATGAACGAGAAATCGCTTACGCGAATGCAGCTACGTTAACGTCTTTCTCCTTATTTTTATTATTTTTCTTTTTTATTCCCCGCGATCTCGACCACCGCCGCATCGTAATAACGTAGCCGCGGAGCACGAGAGCGGGCGGAAATTCCTCGATACTTTTAACAGCGCGCTGCCGCCGTGCGCTCTCGCCGTGCGACGGTTCAATTCCGTTCTGATGCACACGCGCGGCTCTTCCCGTACTCATTTTACGAGTGACGTGAGGCCATTTTGTAAGGTCAATTTTTTATGCCACACAGTCCGACCAGAAAAATTTCATCGTGTCTGCTCGCTCTTTCGCCGTCCGACTCGATGTCGACGGAAAGGAGCTGCTTCATTGATCGATTTCTGGTGACACTGTTTCCGCGATGGCTATTGTACAAAACGATGAAAGAAGAGCAAGCGGATTGCTTTTCAACAAATTCTAGTCTGATGGAAGATGAGTCCTATCGATCAACTAAAGATGTTATTGCAAAATAAATACAACTATTTTTTGTTAATACTTTGAAAAAGATAATAAATAACATGTATATATATCTTTTATTTTTGGAATAATTTTGGAATAATTTTAAAATATTTTTGCCGATTACATATGCTCTTCGTTCGCGTAAATATGTCGGGAAAAGAAAAGTTTATAGAAGTTTGACCTGTTTTTCCATTGGAAAATAATTGCATAATTAACGAGTAATGAGAAATTATGCAAAAAACTTTATTGCTAATAAAAGGGTTACGTGCGTAAAAACAGGTCAGGTCAATAAAACTGAATAAATGAATTTCTGTAGGCCAATACATATCTACACGCGCGCGCATACGCGCACACAGATACTAACCCGAAAGGTATTACTTATAGATTAATTTGTTTCGCTTATTGCCATTTGCGCTCCGTAGCGGAACGAAATGCAATCGCATTGGGACACATTTTTCAATTTGCGGCGGTGTGAAAAACGATATTTAACTTTCGACAGGACTGGGAAGCTCGCGTTAATCGACATCGCGTTACCCGATCATTCGGCGTCGCGTGGATGCGCGCACGTCAACGGGGAGTTCCGATCTTTACGACCGCTTCGCGTCGTTTTTCGCTCGCGCTTTGTAGAACCAACCCGTCGTGCCGCAAATTCCGGTTTGTACACAGCGAAATTCTATTTATAAAGTGGTGGGCGCGCTTTAAATTAAATTCGATCTCGCATAGCCCGATGCACGAGGCCGGCCTCGTCAGGGCCGAACCGTGCACGTGGCAACAACGCTCGGCTTTACCGAACGGATTATTCCACCCTAAATCGTGTTTTCGGCTCGAACGTCGCCCTGACATTGGCATTCGTTGCCGTTGGTTGCCCGAGGTAGGCGGAGGACACCTGCGTGGGCCGAAGGGTTCCGGTCCCCTCTTGTCTCTCCACGTTCTTTCTCCCGATATCTGCCCCTTCCTCGCTCCCGTCCCCTGCCCCCTCCCTTTCCCTGCCAGACCTTTGTTGCCTGATATTTGTTTTTTCCCTAATGTTGCCGTCGTCCGCTGCCGGCTGACAGCGAACGAGATTCAACCGTTGTTTCTACGCCCAGGTTCCTATTCCAGATCACCCTGCACCGACAACTCGTTTCCGTCGACCTCCTCGATCTTTTTCCCTCCGAGTTAACGAGTTTCATAATTTTTCCAGCGTTAACATCGAAAGGGCGGAGAGGCGTCCGAGTGTCCCACGCAGTCACGAGGGCTCTCGTCTTCGGGCGAGAGTGTCCTCGCCGGGGAACGAATGACGCGCGACATGTCAACGGAGATCGCAAGAACGCCGGCGCTTGTCAGCTTAACGTAATTTACGATTCGCAAAAGAGAATAGATATCGATGCAACATGTTAATCATAGTTTTAAATTAGGCATATGATGACGACGACGTGACTATCCCTTCGTAGAATATGCGCCGTCATGATTAACCGGCGGGCGGCCTACAAGGAAACAGTGCCAGCCCTTTTTCACGATTTCACAATAACGTAGATATTAGAATAAAAATCTATAATCGCGCGCGCGCATTTCTGGAATTTTATGTAATAACTTATGTCGAATACATGACAAGAATAATATGGCTTATTCAAATTCAAATCATATTCAAACTTTTTATGGATATAATAGATATAGATCTGTTTTCTGTTTTTTCTCATTCAGCCACTACTCTCTACATTATTTTTTATTTCAAATAGGCTACCATATTTTCGTTTTTCATTGTTCAATTTCATAAATTTTCAGACTTATTGCCTTGCCTTTTATTTTGTACTCATTTATGTACTTACGGTTTTGAATAATTGTAATCCTTTTAATAAAGCTACTATTGTACTATTATTATATTTTTAAATCTTTTTTGATATCAATAAATATGCATTATTATTTTACATCTTTTATTTAAAATTACATTTTTATATAAGAAGTCGAGTCATATTTCAAACATTTTAAAACAGAATAAATATCTTAAATTATTAGAAAGCGCGCTTAGAGAGAAGATCGGCAGTCATGCATTGCCGTAAGAAAAATCTGCATGCGCTGCATTCTGCAGATCTACAAAATGTGCGCCGTTTATTTCAAACCCTTTATTCTACACCGACGCAATGCGCCATACGAGGTGCAACGCGCTGTGCTCTCCTCGCGGCGCATGTCGTTGGATAGCCGCAGAATTTTGAAACTACCCCGAGTCAAGTCTCGCCGCTACCGCCAAGTCGCTGGCATTTTCCAGATACCCGCGTGGCAATGCACGATAAAGTCGCGTTCCTTATATCAGGGGCTGCGTGCAATTTGATAGGAAATGTAAAGATCCTCGTAGTTTGCGCGCAAGATGCTCTGTGACCCGCGGTTTTGCTGCCACGAGATCTCCTCTCTGTCTTTCCCTCCCCTCCCCCTCCCACCTCCATCCCCTTTCAATTTCTGGGAGGAAACGCACGCTGCTCCTACGGGAACGAAACGACGTAATGAAATTTCGGAACTCCCACCGCGGATCTGCGTGAATCGATGTTCCGGTTCAATCTCGACTTGCACTTCCGATAAAGCGTAAACGCCCGCTTGTAAACCGAAAGTACGCCTGGCGTCCCTGGCAGGGACGTGTGCGGCGAAACCGGCGTGAATAGATACGTGGAACGGCCATAAAATCGTTCCACCACGAATTCCCCGAGGCATTAAAGTGGACAGTCGTGTAGCGCGTCGTAAAACCTTGGATTCTTTCCCAATTTTTTAAATCATACCCGACGCGAGGCGCGGCCGCGGCCGTTACCTTATGGACGATACTGCCGCGATGGCCCGATTGATAATCAACGCGCGGTGTATAAATTTTCCTTCGCCTCATTCCTAGTTCGCGGGGATTATGTTGTAAACCGGAACGTATGGGACAGGTATACCATTAGGCTATGGGAGTGTCGGCCTCTCGAGGCCAACTGGATACTCGAGCGGAATACATTTCACCACTTTAAGACTTAATTATTAGATCATCATTTTCGTGGATCGCTCTAATCACGCTTTTTACATACGCGCGACTTATAAATAATACATTCGAGCAATTCGGTATTTTATAAAACGTATTTCACTTCTTAATAATGCTCCCCGCTTTAAAAAACGAATCCTGTTTAATACGCGACGTAAAGTAAAATCGCGCGATAATATGTAGGTAGTTTCAACGCCTGAATATCCAAATCCGTTTTCTGTGAAAATCATTAAATTAATACTTAACATGCGTGTACGCTAAGTCCTTAAGTCTATAAACATAACTTTGTTGGATATTGGATTTAGCATTAACGGTGAAGGTAAAGTCTCACAAAATTACTCGCGAAAGTGTCAATTTTCACAGATTGTATGCTTGCTGAAATACCGTAAAAACATACATACATTGACAAGGATACGTTTTGCCAAGTGCACTATACGTCCGATATATCGTGCGCACAATTTAGCCTTCGAACATTTCCCACGTGGTGCTGTTAATATATTCGTAATTTACATGTCAATTTTGCGACTTATTCGCGATAGTATTTTTTTCAGCTCGTGTTCGGGCATGAGAATTACCCCGTTAATAAAAATTCTCGTTAAAATTTCCGGCGGTAGAATGAGATCCGGGATTTTATCAGAGATACGGCTAGAACTAAATCAAATGTAAATCGTAAATACTTAATCAAACATATAAATCATTACAGCTGCAGTATAGTTGATTATGTTATAATATTAATTATTTGGTATTTGCACGACAATTACATTGCGCATGTAAACTTTATGTGGCTAATGCCAAATTAACATAAATATCAAATTTCAGGATTATATTGTATTAATTGATTAAACTAATTGTAATTTTGTCAAGATATTTATAATTAACGTTAAGATGGAAAGCCTTTGAAAGAGAGTTTCATATATTTACGTTAAAAAAGAACTGCAATCTCTATATTGTGACCTCGTTAGATATAAAACGGTTATTACTTAAATTCCCACAGAGTCCATAATTAATTTAATAAGCGTTCTTCTCGTGGCGCTCGCAAAAGAGGGATAATTGATTTCGCAGCAATTATGAACCCGACTAATTACCGCACCAAGTGCAACGCAACGAGCAATTATTCACTCAATGCGCAATTATATCGGGCATTCTTCGGGCCACATTTCCTAGAAAATATCTTCCCGTAAATAAATGTCTAAGCAATACTATCCCGCTGTCTGTCCAGAAGAGATTCAATTGTTTTCCAATAAATTATTCCGACGGACGGCGCCGTCCCGGTGATTTTCTCGACGTCGAGAAGCGGACGTCACGGAGGACCGATTCCACGGACGCCCGTAAAAAATTTACTATCGAACATATATCGCGGGGCGAACGAGGCGTGGCGTGGCGTAGCGTGGCGCGGCGCGGCGCGGCGAGGTCGAGAATGGAGAGATCACGCCAAGTATTCGGACGGTGAGCGGCCGGCGTTATCTCGGCCGCGGCACCGTTGATCACCGCTGATCCGCGTAACCGAGCCTAATCACACGATCGGCAAGACGCGCGGCCGCTTTTACCCGATTAAGCAGAAAAGTTAAAGCCGCCGGAGCGTGTGTCGTATCCGCCAAGTGATAATTTATGGGCACAGGGGAGAGGGAAGATGACGGGCCCTCCTTCTCCCTCTCACCCCCTGCCTCATCTTTCGCTCCTAGTACCCACAGGCGCCCGAGACTTTCGGGATACGGCGGCGGAGAGGAGAGGGTAAGTGGATTGGGCGGATACCTAACGTCGCCCCCAGCACGTATCGTAAACTGCTAGAACTTCGCCAAGACTTTGGAAGTAGCTTCCAGATATTATTGAAGCCCTTCAAGATTCTGGATAGACGCGTTTCACCGCTAAGCATTATACTGTATATACAGCGGCACGGAGGTACGGCGGCGGCGGGGGGAGAGGANGATGATATTGTACGTATACAGGCGTAAATACTTACGCGAATATTCCCTCCGTGTGGTGTACACACCGCGGACGTGTATGCATGTACGTGTTTATGTAAGCGCGCGTACTTATTAGCGTATATGTATATAATATACAAGCGCGCGTGGCGCGCGCGTACCACGGAGCAGTTGGAGAGGGACGGGAGAGAAAGATAACCCGCGTCGGGTGCCACGTTGGCGCCTAATTAATTTTCTTTGCAGCTTAACTACGGGCAATGCTGAAGCAACGAGAACGGCGGAACGCCCTTACGCGGCACGTCGGAAACTTTTCCTATTTTCGGGCGATTATATTAACGCGATATTAAACACCCACTTTCGCGTCACCGCCGTCATCGTCCTCACCGTCGTTGCCGTCGTCGCCGTCGTCGACGGATCGAAGATTCGCCGGACCGCTTTTCCGACGGTCGCACGAAATATGATCCGCAGCTCCATCACTGACAACAGACAGCTGTTCGAATGGCGCTCCTCCCTTTTAACAGTTTCCCTGTAAACAAGTCGTTTTCCGACCACCGAATCTTACGAAAATACTTTTCGTCTGCGCTGGTATTCCGAACGAGCGAGATATTCGGACTTGAAAGACGCGCGGAAGGAGAGCTCGTCGGCATGTTATCCTCTCTTTCGGTGCACGCAATTTAAATAGTTGACGTTTAGTTCGATGTTTTATTAAAACGCAGAATTTCGTAGCATATGGTAAACCACAGAATCGCAGGAAATTTATTACATATTTAAGAGTCGGAGCAAGGTATTTTCTTCGAATCCTCCGAGGCAACTTTTCTTTTCCGTCAAAATAAAAATCTCGATGTCAAAAAATTGAAAAAATCGTATTATTGAGATGGAATGAGATGGAGATTGTTGATAATAATCGCGCATTGAATTTAAACTCATTGTTTAAACTCGACGTTTTTCGTCGTGAACGCGAGAGGGACATTGATTCAGCGGACGAAATGTGTCAGAGGATTTAAAAATATCACTTTTATTCCTAGTCAATAAAAACGTGTATTCGTTAAGACTGAACAGCTGCTTGTATGTCGCGCGTTGCCGTACATGTGTCTCGAACGTAACAGCATTTTCCTAGTAACTAATAGCGTCTTTTACACAAACGCCAACCGGCGTTGTCAGCCCGATTTTTCCCTCAAAAGTAGCGCAGAGGCAGGATGTGAACACGGAACCATATGTCGGCCAGTCTGCAGCCAGTAATTAATTCTCCGTCTCTAAACTCAACCCAGTTGATCGCCGAGGCGGAGACGGCTATCCTTCTCTCCGGAGAAGTTTTTTGCCGCCGGATAATCCTGTATCTCCTAAAGCTGATAACTTTACACAAAGATCCACGTTATACGAATAATTGCTGTAATTCGCTGCGGTGCGTTTAATTTACTGACAATTGTGACTTTAATTTCTATCACTCAGCAGCTTTAGCATTTTTAAAAATAGACGTATTTTACATATACGAAATCTATCTATGTTGTAATTGAAAATATTTTATGTGAGATTGTAAATTAGGTCAGTTTTTAATTTGAAATATAACGAAAATTGATATCATCCAATTAACTTTTTCCGCCTTTTCGGATTTGTACTTAAATCACCAAAAGTTGATTTTTAGCAAGATATTAATGACACAGATATTGATACACTGAGAGAAAAATTTAATTATCTTTGGCCACAACCGTAATTTTATAATATTTCTAACAATAATTATGATTAACATAATGATGCATATAGTTAATCATATTTCGTATTAGAAATATTATAAAATTATGGTTGAGGCCAAAAGTAACTATATTTTTCTCTCAACTTTAAAAATAATTTTTTTCCCTCGTATTAATTTAATATTAAAAATGATACAAGCAGATTGCAACGGGCATATTGGCATTACCGAAGTCGCAGTCCGTGAATTAACGCCAAGGAGAAATTATTGTTATAATTATTGTCTGCACGACGCGCGCCCGCTTAGATTAGAAAGCGTCGTGCTCCACGATCTTATCACGGGCGGGGCAAAACCGGCAGGAATTAGGACCGAATTCCTCAGCTTGGCGCGATAGCAATCGCGATCCCGACGAAATGATTGTCGCGAGATTTATCGCTAATTGCGGGGCTAGACCTGTTTCCGGAATGCCACGAACGCGAGAGAGCGGCGCACCGTAGCTTCTCTCTCCCCCCCCCTCCCCTCTTCCTTCTTCCTTCATCGTGGAAGGTATCTCTTCGCGGCGTCAAATTACGCTCCAGTAAACTCGATAAACCGCGCCGAGATCCCTCGGCTTGAAAAGAAGTTCTTTCGCCCGCCGACCGAATCGAGAACTTCGAAGTCGCGCGACGACGGCCTGCGATGTCGCAACGTCCTCCGTAACGCGACGTCTAATTAATTTTCTTTGTAACTCAATTCTCCGGCAATCGTCGGGGTGGAGATGGCGTTTCGTTGCCCCCACCCCATCCCCTTCCTCACTCCGCACCCCTCAGAGGAACGGACAAAGGAGGGATTCTCGCCACCGTGGTATCGTGGATTTAATAAAGACCCGCCTATGCGAAAGTTTTCTCGTCGAAAAACAGCAGAGGAATCGACGGCGGATCCCCTTTTTGTCGAAGTAGACCACGTTCCGCCTTGCTAATATAATCGAAATCAACTCTTTCAGAATTACAATGATGAAAGGCATCTTCCGTACGGTATATATAATGCGATTCTAGATGCAAGAAGAGAATAAACAACTTTCTTATTGGAAGTAAATACACGATAGATGATTAAAATCTTAAATGCGTTGAATACTTGATTTCTGAAAATACTCGGATTTTCAGGGAGGAGTGTATGAGGCTTTATTTAATTAATTATAATTTTGGAAAGAAAAACGAGTTTGTAATTCAAATCTGCAAGGCTCATCACAAAGAACAATATCTTTTTATACGGACGAATCAGACGATCTTGTAGGATTGATCAAATATGTATACCGCTTATTATAACAGAAATTTTGGTTATTACAATAGAACTCAACTTTATAACTTATAACAACTTATAAAAAAAGAATATTTGATCAATCCTACAAGATTTTTCTAATTCGTCCGTTTTTAACCAGAATTTTTTTTCAGTATATACTTATCCATTTTATAATACTTATTATTTAAGACTTTTTTTTGTTTTATTACTGCTTTACTTTCCGCGCATCCCTGTACGTTGCTTTTTGCTACATCTATTTTCCGACCCTAACTTCTGCACTAATGGCAGATAAGTAGAAGTGAAAAAAAAATTACCCCGGATAATAATCGATTCCCTACAGTGCGTCGCAGAGCTTTCACGAGAGAGTGAAAAGCGTTGCGCGCTTTTCCCTTTGCGGGCACGACACGGCACCGCACGCGTCCCAGGCCGGCAGCTGCGAACGCTCGGCCTGGACCCGTCGACCGACGCGACGGGAAGCTGCAGCATTTTGGAACAATGTCGCCCTGGTCAGAGAGTCAGACTACCACCCGCCCCGCAGGAAATCGCGCGATCATTCATCACTTTCCTCCGTTCCTCTGTCGTTGCGCGCACCCTCGCATCACCCGTGCCTTTCTCCTTCTCCTTCACCCTGCGCGGGTTCCTCTAGGACACGTCGCGCCCTACAAGCGCCCCAACCGACTTGTCTCATTTCCCGCTTTTACGTGACGCCGGTGTAATGAAACGTGCATCACTTACTTGCGTGCTCCGTCTTGAAAACCAGTCTTTAAATTCGCAGGAGATTCCACGGACGTTCACCGATAAATCTTCATAGGATCCAATTCGCGATGTCTTCGCGGGGGTAGGATGGAGGGGGGAGGCTGGTGCGGATTAATTTGGGATGAGACAGGGGGATCAGAAATGGAAGAGGGCGATCGAGATCGTATTAAGAACGTGAGAAAGAAAATCTATTTTTTACGCGTTTAAATCGCTTTTCGCATTTCTACTCTATCATTAATTCCTTTCATTAATTTTGGATTAATTTTAATTAATACTTAATTTTTTTCTTGTTGCCGGTCGCTATCAATATTGTTTGCACAAGCAAATCTTTATTCGATCTATACTTAATTGTTTAACACGAAGAACTCTATCGATAAATATATAAAGTTTCGTAGTGGGAATGCAAAGTGTAAAGTCTTATAAGAACAAAAAACATTACAAATTAGAAATATCTTTATAATAATAACTCTCTATATCAACAATTGGCTTATCTTTCTTTTGTCTATTATTACCATAATTTTGGATTTATACTTAAAACAAATTTATTATTAAGCATAAAAAGTTATATTGATACTAGTTATGAAATTGTATAGGTTTAACGAATAATTAAAATAAATTTATTAAATTTTTTTTTTATGTACTATGATATATATGTATAGTGTATCATCGAAGCGTACGAAATAGTCTACAACAACTCCAATTTGTAATTGTGTGATGATTTATGTATATATATTCCTCGTCATAAAATAAAGTTGCTCGAGAAAACACAGCGAGATGACGAAATTAATAAAAGGAGTTTCAAAAAGTATTTATGGCGGTCGGAGTTATAAAAGCTGACGTTTCATTAACAATTTTACTAGTTTTATAATTAATCTACTTTCTCTCCTGCTAGTGGGTACACCATTCATCAATCTTCATAAAACCCAATTCGTGGCTGTTCGTAAGTTGTATTATATTTTTGACACGCGTCGGTCAAAGGTCAACCAATATATTTCATGAGAGTGAGACTAGGGCATCTTGAAAAGCATTTTAAGATACTTGACTTTGTGTGAGGTTACATATACGAGTTATTTCTACAATTGCTTTATTAATAACGTGGATATTCTATAAACTCTTTCAAAATATTACGTTTTGTGTAAAAACGCTATTTTCGCTACATTGCACTAACATTGGCTAATACGTCTTCATAAAACCTATTTGTGCGTTCGTCCGTATTTTTGTATCGCAAAATAAAAAGCTGAACGAACGTTTATTAAAATGTTTTTATAAAAACTTTAATAAATCTCCATTTAATATAAATTTGCTTTTGCACACATGATTCACACAATATATATCCTCATATCTCTATATTTTCATATTACATAATGTTTTTTATATTATAGTCTCCGGAGCTAACTTAACGTTATCTCTTTTTTTCTTCTTTCTTTCTACCATCGTTCTTATTTCTACTTTTCCCATTCTTGCCTGTGAAATAAGAGGGAGAATTTTCTCAGCGAAAATAAAAGTTCTTGCAACTATTTGTTATTAAACCTTCCGCTGTATATTTCGAAAATTTGTGTAAATCACGAAGGTGAGCATTTATTTTGCCGGTTGAGGAAAAAGATCTGGTTGATCTGGTTGGTCTCGTGTCTTTTCTGTAATAGCCGAGCAAATTGAAAAATTGCTCGACTGTTTTATTTACGTCGACACAAGTTGCGCGATAATTTGCCGCAGCTGTGCGACGCCGTAGATTTCGCATACACAAAATTAACAGTGCGCCGAAGCTGCACCGTTCAAAAAATATTTTTCGCCGTCATAATACACAGCGGAAGCGGCACGGGCGGCCGTACATTTCAACCGGCGCGGTATTTTGCACCATCTCTGAACAGGCTAATAAATATTTATAAATCATTTTTTAGAAACGAGTACGTTTGCGCATTTATTGCGCAATCACGACCGTGCAGATTTATAGGGGCTAATGGTAACCCTCCCGCGGCCCTTCCATCCCTGAATATGCATATGAGCGTGTACGTGGACACGCGCGTGACCGGGCGTGCGTACATGCAACGTCGTGTGCATTCACGGGAGAAAATTCAATAACGCTATGCGGATAGTGTAGGATACCGCGGGGCGCGAAGTTGTTGATGTCGTTAATTTCCATCGCGTTAGGGACCCGAGTTACTTCCCTGTGTTTCGGATAACCCCCCTCCCCCCTCCCCCCGTCCTGCCACCGTGTAAGCATGTTACTGAGTGAGCGCTGAAGAGAAATGAGACGTGAAAGAAGAGGCAGACCGCCGCTAATAGAAAGAGAAAGAGAAAGAGATCGACCCAAGATCCGCTCAGCCGTATCTCGACAATGTTGTTTTAGACATTCTCAAAGGAGAGACACGAGTTTTGAATGTTATGTCAGCTCCGTTCGGCGCAGGAGTCCATAAACCGTATTATAATGATAAGCAAACACTCGAGTGCATCGGATAAGCTGCGAAAACGACGGACTTACCCTCGCGACGAGTTCGGCTCGCGAGGACTACAGAGACAGGGACGAAGCACGATGGGAGAACATGTATGCGGACACGCGACAATCCCATAGATTTCATGTAATGGCGAGATCGAGGAATGAAGAAACGGAGCGGTGGCTGTACGCGATATGCTAGTACAAACATCGCGATTATTTCGCAGAAAGAGCGAATGTCTTATCTACGAAGACTGCATGTATCCATCCAAAGTGGATTTGAGGCAATTGTTTTTTTCATTTTCGATAGTTCGATGTATATAAAGGAGCGTGCACATATATCAATTATTAATCTGATAACCATACGAGAAATATATTTATTGATTAGACCGATTGGTCGATTGAAATGCGATTAAAATAAAGAGATGTGCGAGATTGTCGATTTTATAAGTCGTACGTATATTAGACAGAAAGGGAGAAATTAAATAAAAATATAGTATTGTATTTAACGTTTGCACGGAAGATTTTTCGATTTAAAAATCGGCCAGGTAAAGCTCGGCAAATTCTATATTAATTCTATATTAAAATCGTTGGTTGGCAAATTCGTCTGTTTATTGGGAAAAGACTTTTGCAAATATTGTAGTAATATTTCTATCTGCTTTTCATAAGCTCTAAGTAGCAGATTTCTACGTAAAACATTATTACGCTTCTTCAGTTTTGTAAGTTATGTAAGCTTTAATACTTTATAAACCGATTTAATAAATCGATTGAGTTAGTTAAGTATGCGAATCGGTTATACAATTGAAGCCGAATATAAAAAGTACATGCATTTCTTCAATAAATTAATATTTACATACGATATCGAGTAGCATGATTGATAATATAATTAATATCTCAGTTTCTGAAAGAAGACAATATTTAAATTTATAATATCCTTCATTTATTAATTATATATATATGTATATATATATATATATATATATATATATATATATATATCTCGAATATCGCACTGCAAGCGATAGTATTGCATATACATATATGTATCTTACAATAGGATACTATAATGATAATAACAAACTATGTGTAATAAATAGATGTTTATTAATCTCCTTTCCTCTTTCTTTTAAATATTAATTTTAAACATTAATAAATTAATATATATTAAATAGAATAATCATGTACAAAATGTTTCAGGAGTATATTTATTAAATGTCTAAATGTCAAAACTTTCGGAGATCTAAATGCACAGGGACAGTTATGTTTTTCAAATTGTGGAAGAAATGTTAAGGCGAAAAATCGGGAAAGTTGCGCAAGTTATAGGGTGAAGCCTGAAATAAAAAGTTCAGGCTTCTTAGCTCTTATTTGCGATGCAAAATACGCCTGAAAGTATCTCGTAGTCGTCCGACGACGAGTGGAAATAGCAGATACAAATTGAGTTTCCATCCAGAGTTGAGGTTCTTCTTCCTCACTTTCCTTTAATAAATCTCAACGTATAACTGACCTAATTGCTGAACCGTTACTCCATGCGAATAAGTATCACGTTCGCCCCTCATCGCGTATTATTTCCACCATCTAATCGCTGCTCGTCTGTCGGCAATGTAACAAAATACCGAAGAGTTTTTTTAATTAAGGGATATAAAACTGAGCTTTAGCTTCCTTTAGCTTCCACCATCCTGTTTCATTTATATCAATCACGTACATAATACAATAATGTATAATATCATACACATATATCTGTATATACCTACTATAGTAAGTAGTTCAAACACGAATCTAGTTCTTATTCTTATTCTTCTTATTATTTTTAAATTAGATTATCTCAATTGCCTCCACATTTTCTCAAATGTTTATTGCGCTATCACTACTATGTGCATATGAGTGTAATTGTACGTGAACGCGTCTACAGTCATAAAGAAATCGGATCTGCGAAAGCCCAAATGACTATGTGGATCAGTCATCCCTGCGGGATACCAAAGAGTACGCATTAAACCACGTATATCTCTCTCGTATGGAGTCCGTAGCATGTTTCATCGAATTTTCCACTCCGATTTTTGTACATACCAAGGGTGCATGTGTGTGTTTAATGTGCTTTACTGCGTAAGCGTAAAGCGGACTGCAAAATAATTATAATTAAATCGAGCGAGTCAAAAATATGGTGGTATGTACGGCTTTATTCCAGATCTATTTTGTTTCACGTTACATGGTTTCTTGCGGCTTATGTGGATTACAAGCTCCCTCCGGAAACGTACATTCGACAATTATGTCCGACGTTTGCAATGATCTTATTAGCGGCGTATCGTTAACGCTCGAGATTGCCGTTCGTGAATGTGGCATGCTAAATTTACGTGAGTACGACAAAATGACTCTTTGAACTTGGTAATTACGCAGAATGTGATGATGCTCTTTGACGTATACGTGATTTCTCTTACTACGATATTGAGAGTTGGTACGGAAAATTTTGTTTCTGAATTCATTAGCCAGCTAACGAATAAATATGGCTTTCGAAATTGACGACAAAGGGATCTAATTCTTTGTTGGATGTTTATGTACTCTTCTTCTTTCTTTGAACAAATATCGTCATAATTAAAAATGGAAAATACTTAAAATAATCACGCGGTTTTACATAAATTTCATTATATATCACATGTTTAATTAAAGAAGAAAACACATTAAGAAAGATATTACCGTCAAAAACAATATCATCAAAACGTTTCTAATGAAATTTTAATTTTAAATAAAAAAGAATTAAATCTAACGTTTGCAACATTACGATATGCTTTTTTTGAATTACGGATCAATTACGTAGTGCAAAATGATATGTAACAAATATGTACCACTAAATATATTCGTTTTAATTATTTAAAAAAAATCAATCTCTTGTCTCTTTTTCTTAAAATTTTTAAAATTTTCTTTTTCAAAGTGTAAGATAAGAACTTGGATATAACATATTAATTGCTGTTTTACACGTGCATAATGCAAATCTTTTACATGAATGCAAATTTTAATAGAAAAGATTTAACGAAGTATTATAACAAGCTTTAAAATACATATTACAGCTCTCCTCACGTGTGCATCAAGTTTTACCTACAACATTAATCATCTAATCCGCAATAAATTAAAGAAGACGAGGAGTTACCTTGTCGAGCTACGAAGTTCGTGCTACTTCGGGAGTTGGCCGTCCCGCTGTGCAGTGCTCAAGTGACTTTCGTCAAGGAGACGAGCGTCGTTAGTTTCCGAATCACGGCGATCCGTAAGACACGAGATTCCTCCTGTAACTAGGAAACGTGTCCTCCCTTTTTCCCTCTTTTTCCTTTTCGAGCGTTACCGCGCGGCTCGCGGTTCGGCCGCCGGGTCGACGCGGCGGACAGTAAAATTGCGGTCGGGGCGGAACGTTGACGCGCACCGACCGCAGTTTCTAACCGAGCGGAACGAAAATGTATCGATGCACCGTGCATGCACCCAATTAAATATCGCGAAACACACATACGCGTCCGTTTCGCGGGCCGCCGTGGAGCGAAGGTCGGCTATTTATCCTTTTTTCCCTTTAATTCGCTCTTGGATACTCAGTACTCCGGGGAAGAGGGGGAGGGAAGGGAGAAAAAAAGAAAAAGGACGCCGTTTTACACATATAAATCCCGTCGGGTGCGTCGATGCGTACGCGGCCCATGGATCAAACGGCCGGCGCGTTCTCGTTTTAATTTAAATTTTTTTTCAACTGCGCGCAGCACATTTGTAAATATTTTTGTTTCCTTCGTTTAATCCTCGCCGTCTCTCGTGAACCGAAATATTTCGGTTGAGCGTGGCCGTCACGTTTGCGTTTTCGGCGCGTCCGCCGCGAGTCATCGCGCCGGTGCGTATACGCGCTCGTCTCGTGCGTGTATACACAGCCGTGTTGCAGCATCAACAAGCTCCATCGTGCATAATACGCGCCCGTCCTATTCTATCATAGATACTCCGACTTGGCCGCTGGCAAAGAGACTCCCATCTGCCGAATTTATGGCTTTGCCGCGCGGCGACCGGGGTCAACAACCCCTTCGAAAACCAACCGGGGATGTCCTCGTAATTGGAGCCACCCGGACCGACATGTTGCCGTGAAAAAGCGTCGCAACGGATGTACACCGCGAATAGGACGTATCAGCGAATACGCAGTGCGACGTATACGTAGGAATAAATGATTAATTAAGGAGGATATCGATTGATAATTGAATTTTTTCGCTAACGTCATTTTCCACGTGTATTTCGCACGTATTTATCTCTCAGATGTTAATCGAGATTTGAGCATTTGCGACTTGTAACGGCGTTATTTTGCAATTATGTACGACAAAAGAGGGAAAGGAGAGGTAGTTTCGCTAGAAAACGATACATCCAAAATGAAGAGGGGAAACCGTTTTAATCGCACAGATGCGAGAGGCGACGCTGGAAGAGATTCTCGCGCGACGTCGCCATCGCGTTTCGGACAAAATGAAAAATATAACGAACATAATTATGGAGTTTGCCAAGTTTAATTGAATTTCGCCGGGGTTGTGTTATTGGGAGCTGGAACTTATTACCGAACAGGACGCGTGGCAACACACGCGTTACGCGCCCGTGACGCGCGAGCGGTGACGACAACGCCCTTACAACGCACGTGCGGCGACGGTAACGAAACATTTAGCGTACCGCGACAATATCGCACTTTCCGCCAAGTTCCCGGCTAGTTTTCCACGGAAATTTATATCTGTCGAGGACACCGTCGTGTTCCCATAATAACTCGCTGCGCAAGCCCTAAAGTCGCCGTACTTCTACGAACGATTAGTCATTTCGTCGCCCTGTGGCGCAAATCGTCGCCCATCGGTCCGCGATTTCAGCGTTTATGCTCCTAAATCGCATTTCCAAACTGAAAAGGTCAGAAGGAATCCCAGTTGGAATTGTTTTCTTCTAAAGCACTTTCCAGCTGGAAATGTTTTGGAAGAACGGAAAGACACTTGCGATCTAAGATAAAAGAAAGATTTTGAATTTGTCTTGATTTAATTTAATTGTTTATATAATAATTTTAATTCATCTATAATTCTATATCAGTCTACTAGTAATCAAACGCATCGTTTTAAACGTGCCTTTCTCTTTTATCGGTACATGTCTCGTAATTACGATAAACAGAGTTTATTGCAATCAGCGTTATATTTTAATTGATTCTGCGCAAACCGGCCGTAGAATGTTTCTATTATTACACATAAAACCACAACACAAATTAGTAATTATTTAATGTTATAGTCTGTTAAAATTTAATACAAAACCGAGCACATGATCCTAAGAATCTCATTTTATGTTTACAATATGTATACAAATATATATTTTTCTATTGATTCATGTAGAATTTGTGCAAACACAACATTCTGCATAATACAACGCTCAAAAATTAAACAGAAATATTAAACAAAAGTGGAAAGTAGATATTCGAGGGATGTATAGAATATTCAAATCAATTCTGAAAATTACAATAATAATTCTCTTCAAATGTTAATAGAAAACTTCACAAAATTGATTATTCGCAAATAACAGAGGTGGCATTACAGCATCAAAATACTCGATGCTGCGTTCTTCCGAATCTAATGTTGCAAGAGCCAAGAATATAAAAGATCGTAGCTATCTTTGAAGCAAACGAAGTTTGATGGGTGGGTTGTTTACCCGTGCGCGCTGTAGTGAACAACGAGTGAAATTAAAATAGATACGTTAACGGGTCAATTGGCGGGCGCGGCACACGGGGGCTGCTGAACTTTGGCCCGGCCGCGGACGAACGGCGCGCGGTATAAGTGGATTGCCCGAAAGTTCGTACGACGTCAGCGCGCGCGCGGGAATATAACTCGAGAAGGGACGGAATATCTGCGTCGCGGAATTCCGTGAAGAAGAACGGCCGAAAAAGTTGTCATGGCGCGAAGAAGAGCGGCGAGATCGACCCGGGTTGCGGCGGGAGCGAGGAAGGCGGACGCCACTATTGAAAAGTGCTGCGGCGAACGACGCGACGAACGGCATGGGGGATTGCAATTCGGTTGTCACCGATAAAATATCGCGGAAGTGCGCAAAACACATCAGTCGTTTTCCGGATCTTCTTACGTCGGGGTTCCGATGAGGGGCCGCCCATTGAAGCGGCGAGATAGAAAACAATCGGCTTGGACGTGGCGCAAAATCGCGGGCGCGCCGCGCTCGATGATGGCAATCGGTCGCGCGGGCTTTGCTGAAACGGACATGCCGGATGCGTAGAATTTTATATACGAACTCTGGCTTTTTCCGCTCTCGCGTCGCCCTTTCAGCAAGCTCTGCGAAGTTGCAGTCGTGCTTTTGAAATTTTGATACAATTGATGGTTCCCTAGTTTTTTCTGAATTCCCGCCGAGTTCCAAACTTTGAAGGAAAGTTCCTCATTTATTTGAAATCGACGATAAAGCCAATTTCTCGTCTTGTTCATGAGAAAAAATGAACGATATTCTCGTGAATGCTATTTTCCATTAAAAAGATATAAAGTTTAAAGAGATAATTGTATTTGTATTTTTTTTCTTTTCTTTGTTTGTTTTTAATTAAGCGAATGTGTATTCCTAATATAGCTTTCTGCAATTGAAAATGCAATAATCTGTTGAACCGCTTGCGCATGTTACTCGAGATAATTATTTTCTACGATTGTAATATATACCAACTTTTACAGTTACCGACCTTTGAACTTTATCATATTCGGCACATTTGTGAATTTCTAACTCGCTTATATGCAATGATACAACTTCATCAGATACATGAATATCCGTGTAAAAGCTATCTCGCAACAAAATTGTAGCAGATAACACCTAAAACTTTAATGCTTCAAAATTAACACGCAAAAAATAGGTTTCCAGATTTCCCAAATAACTACGATCATATACAGTGGTTCATAAAAGTACCCGAACAGCTCCGTTTACAGGTATATTGTCGTTCGAATATTCGTGAGCCATTGCATGCGAAAAATAATCTAAAAACTAGAAAAATGGTACAATCGGAAAAAGATAAATTTTATTTTGCGTCCAATCGAACGAACGGAAATTAAACATAAAATTAGAATTTTAGACCGATGAGCTGGAAAACGATGTTGGGTCATGTTCTGGGGGAGGGGGAAAAAAAAGAGAGGAATAAAAATAATCGGAGCCGTTTGCGGAGTACATGTGCACAGTGGACGTAATAATGCGCGCTCGGTTTGCTTCGTGGGAGCGCTAAGTGAGTTTCGCGAGAGGTAACGACATCGTATTTTTATAAGTTACATGCCAAAAGGATCTCGTAACCGTTCTACGGCACCGTGCAATCTCAAAGGCCATTGTTTCGCCTTTGAAAGTTAACATCAAACTTCATTTCTCGGCGCTGAGGGGTAGCGCTCGCTCCTCGTGACAGCGTAATTCGCTCGTTCGAGATCGTTAGCTTACTAAACGTTTCGCGAAGAAACGAGTGCTTCGCAGGTTCGCGTGGAAAATGTCACGGTAGAGTGTCCGCGACAGTTCCATATCGATCTAGGTGTCGGTACCAAGGAGCGCGCGAGGAGCCGGGGAAGTTATATAGTTATTGGCCCCTGCGCAGTTATTGGCCACCCTCTGACTACTGCCATTCAGGGACCAATTTCGTGGCTCATTTTCATCTAGGCGACTTTAATAATAATGAAGATAAAGTTTTTACTTTCGCGACTGGCGCGGCCGTTATCGTCTACAGCTCGGGTGGGAGCTGTTCTCAAAAATGGCTTTACGATAGCCAGCAAATTTTACGCCCGCTACGGGCGGCGAGCGACGATTAATAACACGTTCGCAAATTGAAGGGTCTGTTGCGCGCAATGAGGGAGCCCGAGATACGTCGATGCGTCCCCTTTCGGTAGCGGAAAAGAATATATCTCTGCGTATCTGTGTTTCTGAAATATGAGATACATCGTTATTTTTCAAAGCTACGTTCCATTTTCATTAAACGGTCATTCGTAATACGAGAATCCCACACGCGTTTCATCAGTGCTTAAATTCTCTATAAATTTTAGAAAAGCTCCCATCTCCGAGATTGCCTTTCCATAGATTTCTCACCGATAAAAAAAAGTAGAGAAAGAAATCCGGGAGAGATTTTGCCGACCGTGACCTCAATCTAACTTACTTCGAACTGACAAGTTTCTTTTTTTTGCACAAACTTGTAAATTTTAGAATTATTGAAGATTGAAGATCGCAGCGTCATCCGGTACTATTTCTGAATGAGCCAATAAACTCATAAACCGTTGGAACTACAGAAACGCCGATACAATATAATTCTGTACACGATATCGCGGTAGATATCGGTGGATCAATTCTATCCCATTATTAAACTGGGCAAAACCACCTGGCTCGCGCAACATCAAGATTGTCCGAACCACCGAGTACACTTAACATCCGGTTCAACGCACGCAGCTCGTACCGACCCATGTTATATTGCCTTCATGAGCCATGCGCAAATACGTACGTGCCCAATCTGAGTGTGCACTGTGCGAGGGCGGCATTGGATAGATACAGCTCTGACCTATGGTTATGTCGTGCGGCGTAAGATTCGATTTAGCAGTGTTTGTGGTTTATCAAACTTTGTGCCTATCGCGCGATGCCAGCTTGCGATTCCGGAGCTGAGCTTAAATCGCACTTACGGTGATGGCGATGCCGATTTGAATAACTACAGACCAGATCACCAGATAATGAAGAATTATTACATGACCAAGAGAATCTCGAATTTAATTTGTCAGTCTCTTTCGCTGCGCTAATAAAATATGATTATTTTGTACAGAATACGATCACTGAAGAAAATCCTCGCGCCCGTAATAATATATTTTCCTGCTTGTAATTTTCCGATGATTAAATTTATAAATAGAGAATTATTGAAACATGATGAGTATTTATTTAATAAATTTTGTTAAAAGTGACAACTTTTAATTTTATTACTAGAAAGTTATTGTGTGATACAATTTCAACAAATTTCTCAATTATCTCACATTACATTATCCTTTTATAAAGATATGAATTCATAAAAAACATAGCTACATCCTTTCAGGATAAAATTATAATGGAATAATTTGAATTATCCATTTTTTAATATAAATCAGAGCGTAAAGGCTGGAACAGGAAATTTTATATCTTCTAAAGATAGCATACACGTTAAAATTAGCATATGAGTTAATATGCGTCGCGGAAATGAATATTTAAATTGCAAAGTATTGATATGTGATATTATGCTGATAGCAAATGTTAACGCAGATGGCTTTTGCTATCCGACCGCAGAATCTCTTAACAAAATTTTACTATTACGTAACATGGAATGTAAGCTATGACGTATGAACAAAACGCATATGAACAAAAATAATATTTCCAACAATATTGGAAAGCATCTCTCCAGTGATGTTTCGCAACAGATTTTGCCATCATTTAGTCATAAATTAATCGTGCTGACAGTTGATATATTTGCCACTTATATTTCGTTTTATTTCGAAGTTAAAAGCTACGTGTTCTCGGAATACGTTGCAAAAATCTAAGTATACGTGGAATTGCTTATCATGCTCGTTAGCTTTTCGGAGAAATTTTTTGAGCAAATTAACGTCAAAGTGCTTCACTGGCCAGATGGATATCTCATATGTTTAATCTTTTGCGTTGTTATGGATTGTAACTTTGCTATTTAATGACGCTGTTTTATAAATTACGTCAGAAATAAAAGATAATGAAATGTTAAAAAAAAAAAACAGAATAGCCACGAAAAAAACCATGTTTAAATATCAGTTTAAATATCAGTTATCGATAATGTGTATATATATGAACAAGAATATTATGCCAACTATATACTTTGTAGCATTTTTTAATTTTTACGCTTTTGCCAGCATTTCTATTCCGTATTGAATACATGTTAACAGATATATGGGTAAAAAAAGTCAGGAACGTACGATGTATTCATCAGAGAAAGGTATAAAAGATACGAATATATTCATTACTGATGCGTCACCGATAAGTAGCTCTCGGCAGAGCGAAATCGCGCATTCAGTTTACAGACAGATCTTCTATTACATCCGATACGCGTCCGGGGAGAACACACTATCTGAACATGTCAATTATGCCCCTGGTCAATCCCCTGGTCATCGCCCCCTTCGCATCTGCCGAGTTTCACGAATCAGTGTCCCGTATATGCTTGGCAAACGCGAATGTTGAAGCCTGACTGCCCGCACCTCTTCCTCCCGCGCCCATCACCGCCATCGCAATGTACAATCGGTTCACTGTTCGTAGGTCCTGCGCAACGATCTCCGTTAATTATTGCGGGAGACGCGGCGAATACGCGCCCCCATCTCCCTCCGACCTCACCCGGTCATACGGCCGAAAAACAACGGGGATACTGTCGCGCAGACAAATTAAATCATTCGTGGCGCAAGAGCAATTTTGTGTCGTCGTGCTGTTCGCGATAGGAGCCAATCTCCGAATCACCGGTTTTTAAAACCAATTTTCACGCCGCGGATTTGCGCGAGCATATAAGTTGACGGCTGACATTTCGCAAACGGACCGGCGACGCCGTCCGTTGACGCTTGCAGGTCGGCTTGCGTGGCACGCGTGATTTTTTTTTTTTTTAAGCGATATTCGCGCGAATTGTGAAAAACAGAGTTTTTCGCCGCGAATCGATTGCACGCAAAATCTCGCGATAAATACCAACGCTGAACACTCGAAAATAATGGGATATACACTCCACGTGTATCCAGAACGAGTTATCGATTTGTTTGTTCGAATAATTGAAAGGTTTACGCGGGCGTAACGTCCAGAAGCCTACAAAGCGATTTGCTTAGCATTATTTAGCACTCTTGTTTACATTTTATTGTTCAGCCTTGAAACATACATTCCTTTCTTTTTTAATTGTTGTTTATAAAGTAGAATATATTTTTGTCGTATTATTTTTCTTTTTAATTTTACGCATCTTACAGTTACGGTGACCATCCGTCCTATATTACAGAAGATAGTCCTTTATTTTAGGTCTGTGTCCTTTAGATTTATTTTTTTCTGGAAAATTCACTTTTATTCTTTATTTCTGAAAAGTCTTAAATTTCAGTCTTTATCACCTTTGTATATTTTTGTAATGTTTAAATAAAGATGTGTTTCTTTCTTTATTTATAATTGTTTTAGTTTACAAAATTTTACTTTTTTTCATAATATATATTCGGGGAAAAATATTAATGATAGTAAATTTATATTGCATTTATTTGTGGAAGAAGGATAGGTGACGGCGTCCTTAATTTTTCTCAAAGAAATATAGTCACCGTACTTACAGTTGACGATACAACTTTCTCCAATAGGCTCTGTAAATCCTGAATATCGCAGCCATTATACAAATGACAAAAAAAATAGTGAAATTGCGAACGTGCCTAAATCTCAAATTATCTCGACTGTCATTCTCCGTTTCAACTCTCGCTCGTCGCTCTCGACAAGCAAGAAAAATAACGTAATCCGAGCATACATCAACGACGTTATCCTCAAGCGACTCTCCAAGGATATCCGCCCCAGCGATACGCCAACTCACGCCCCAAAGTAAGACTATTATTTTCCCTCAGCGTTCGTTCCGCTCAACCCGATGCGTGCGATCCGACAACCTGAGAAGATATTATTATTTCTCTTCCACGTTTCTCCCTCGTCTCCATTCACTCCCTCCGATCTAAGATTCCTCGTTTGGCAGAAATCGTGCAGTCACCTTCGAGTTTCGATCGCGCGCGTCCTCCTTCCTGTTCAGCCCGGTGTATCGTTCTGGATGTTAACGGCGCGCTTATCTCGCTGAAGCCGAAGTAGTTCGGGCGCCAACTACGCCCTCGTAATTACTCTCGCCTCCACCGCCTGCCTTCGTAAATAATCATTACTGTTTCGAGGACAAGCGATGCCGTGTATACAAGATATTCTCCATACTCTGGCTGAACTATATATTCGGAAATTAAACTCTCCTAGATTGAAAAATTTGAACAAACAATAGAAAGAGTAATTTACATAATGTTCGCTGAAAGAATTTAATATTAAGAGTTTACACGATGAGCTATAAATACACTGAGAGAAAAAAATATAGTTATTTTTGGCCCCAAACCATAATTTTATAATATTTATAACGATAATTATGGTTAACATGCATGCGAGATAATTATGGTTAATGAAGCATATAGTTAGTTAATCATATTTCGTGTTAAAAATATTATAAAATTATGGTTGAGGCCAAAAGTAACTATATTTTTCTCTCAGTGTATAATTGTATATATTTAAAGATGCGAAATGGCCTGATCCATGTATGTAATGTGCTAAATGAAAAAAAATCAACTTATTTTATTTTAATACTTTTAGAGATAATACTTTACTTATTAACATGAAAATGCGCGCCACAACCGTGAAAATTATTTCGAAAATACATAAACGTTATTGCAGGACACCCAGTATATTCAGATTACTGAATCACCCATGTTACTGAATCATCCTCGACATATAGCGTGATTCGTGCTTCGACTATGCGTGGTGGAACCCGCGTAGACCGCCATAAAAAATATTACCAGCTGTCGCGAGATATCCTATTGTATATTGTCTCATTAAACTAGACTCTTTCATGGGGTTATTGTTCTAGTCTAGCGACTCCCATGCGTTCATCTATCCACTCCCGGAAACCCAATTAGACCTGGCGAGACTACGAAGTAATATTTTATTATTCGCCCATGTCGTTAGCGACACGGCAATAACTTCATGGTTTTGCCTTCAACGAACCTTTCCGTTATATTGCCGCAATTATCCTATTGTTACGGAAAATTGAATCTCGCTCTCCTTTTGCGCGTATAATTAAGCACCGGTATCGTCCCGGATAACCGTATTCTCGCGATAATTTCACGAGCTTAAAAGAATCCGGAAAACGCGGCGCGGCGAGAAAGAGGCAAATATGGCCAGCCGGGACCGCGCACTTCCGCGTTCGGACGCGCAGTAATTACCGATAGTAACCGCAATCGCGCTAGAAACAATGATACATATTTCCCGTGGAGGTGAATTTATTAAATGCGACGGGAGCGGGGAATCGAATTAATCCCACGCGGACACGAGGGTGAAAAAAACTACGCGCGCGCGCACACAATCGGTGCGTATCCCGCCCGTATTATCTCTTCGGCGTATTAACCGGCTGGTATTTGCGTACAGAAGTATTTCCCTATATCGCGCCACCCTCTCTCTCTCTCCTTCCCTCGGCAAAAAGCACACCGCTCGTTTTTTTTCCTCTCTCCTCCACCATCCCGCTTGGTATAATGTCGTGCGAGAATGCCACCTGCTGACGCGAATTTCCGCGACGCGCGATCGGGATCCCGCCTACGTGCCTATTTATTTCCCCGTCTTCCCCGCCGCCGCGCCGCACGGGTCCCGCCCGATCGGTCCGGGAGCCGAATGGCGAGAGGCGAATGGGAAATGATCGTCTGAAGCCGGTGTCGGGGCAGAACGAATGCTGATGGGCTAGCATTACCGTTCTACCGATATAATTTGCCCGCCGAATTCCAGGCGGGCGATGCACGGACCGGCGTTGCGTTGCAATGTATTAGCTGTATACCGGACGCCGCGGGTCTAAATTACACTCACGTTACTGTATTAAATTCCGCGACAGAACGTACGAGGCAGCCGTGTGAGGGCGAGCGGGCGGGCAGGCAGGCAGGCATTCGGATCGTTACGAACACGTGGGACATTAAATTCTGGGAGAACTTCTGCGGCGGTCCTGACAGCCTGACAGTCGTAGAAATAGTTCCGCTCGGTTACAATATCGCGCTCTGTCCGCGCTCGCGCGCGCGCGAACTTTGGCCCGGCCGGTGCCGCGTCATGTAAATACACGCCTTTTATTCATTTAATTAATCCCGCGGACGCCGGCATGACGTAATGATAAAAAATACGTGGGTGGAAACAACTACGGATCGAGCTTACCTCTCGGACGTCCGCTAATTTCGCACGTCCGCGCGGTTATTATTTTTTAATTCGTTTTAACCGTGCGAAACGTTCGAATCCGGCAGCGCGCCGGATGGAAAAGTGCAATCTGCATTAAGATATTTAACGAACGCTGCCCGTTATATCTTTATTGTAAACTTCGTCATTATTTTAAATAGATCACTTTAAAAGGGTATCATTTTTTTAAATAAGTCGCTTGCTGCTCTGACATTTTTTCTCACATTTATACGTATACATATGATCAAAAGCAAATAGACCCGGTTTTAACTTGACGAATCTAGCAATCTTTATTTTTACATTTTACATAATGTTTCGATTAGAGGTCCTTCTGATCCTTTTCAAGTGGATATAAGTAGTCGAAAAATTAAAACGTCAAATATAGTTTTTTGGGATCCGTGTTAGAAACGACTACGCAGCACATCTGACAGTAGAAAGAACCTCGAACAGTAGAAAAGATGTGGTGTTGTGTAAAAAATTACTGTAATTAACACTGTAAAAAACTAGTGTAAAATTACATGTAATTTTGAAATACACTTAATAGTTTTAAATTAATTTATTTCTATATAATTTTGCAGTATAAAAGTAAAAATAATTCCTTTCTTTAATTTGTTTTTTACAGTGTATACAGTGTAAAAAATTTATTAGAAATTAAAAACTTATTTTTACTTTTGACTGCAAAATTATAAATACGTAGAATTTTACAACTATTACAGTGAATCTCACAAGTACATGTAATTTTACAGAAATTGTAAGATTCACTATTGTGCATACACTGTAAAAAACAAATTAAGGAATTATTTTTACTTTTATACTACACAATTAGAAATAAATTAATTTAAAACTATTAAGTGTGTGTCAAAATTACATGTAATTTTATATTAATTTTTTACAGTGTAGACGTGCTTTCTAACATGGATTCCGAAAAACTATGACGTTTTAATTTTTCGACTACTTACATCCACTTGAAAAGGACCAGAAAGCGTCTGATCGAAACGTTGTGTAAAATAATATAAAGATTGCTAGATTTGTCAAGCTAAAAACGAGTCTATTTGATTTTGATCTCACTAACTAACATAATAAAATTGATGGTGTTGATATTTATACGTATGAGTTTATAATCGCACTTGAAATATGTACGAGGTTTGGAAAATATTTATGCGTGTTGCTTCGAAAACAAATTATTGAAATATTTCACGGCGCATATTAAGATTACGCGCGGAATAACATATGACGCGATTACAGATATTACAGATATTACAGATGTTAATCGTCAAAATGACGGCACGTTCGTGCGCTATATATCCGAAGGAAGTGAAAGTGCACGGTGAAGCTTAGGCGCGGTTCGGTGGACGCACAAAGGTTGCATTCGCGCGCGCCAGACTTGCTGAACTGGTTTTGCGATTAGCCTCGTGATTGGGGCTACTCGGCCGAGTATTCCTATGTAATGATCGAAGGACCGTGCGCGCGTTGGACCGCAGCTGTACGTGGAGGATAAAGTCGCGGCACAGTGTAGAAACTTACGGAATTAGTATGATGTTTATGTTACTATTCCTTTTGATATGGAACTGGATCTCTCCTTGAGAATGCCATAAAATTTCTCTTCAACGTAATAACACGAGAGAAAGTTATGCACGTTTATGCGCGTATATACTATAACACTTTTTCGTAAATTAAGCTAATCGACTGATAGACGTATTTTGTTTCATATTTTGCGAAACAACATGCGCGCAGCAATAATAATGTGTGCACTTGACATAAATTCGCAACGGAACTTGTGGCTGCAAACTACAGCCTCGTTGCACAATGTCGGTTTACCGGACCGGTCTGTTTCGATATTAGAATAATATTTGGGAATATTTCCAGTGTATCGTTACACGGTTGCGCGCGCGAGACTGCGGAATATCGGAAAACGATTACAACATAATTCACGGCGGCGGCGATAAAATTTAATTACACTTTGTGTAATTTAACGTGCCCAAGTGTGAGCTTCCGAGGCGCGGATTTATAATGCCTCTTGTGCAGATGCTGGAAATATTGAATATTAAGGTGATTTGGATGCTAATGCATCTCGTAATCGTGTACGTTATCATTGCTCATAACGCCCTATTTTTAATCATTTCGATAATTTTAGATACGCTGATATCGGATAATTTCGGATATCGTGAACAGTTAAATGTTTTATTAAGATTCGTAATGTATTTAAAATATCTCTGTGATTTATGGTTACGAATATTTTACGCGCGACTAATCTCGAATATTTGCTTTTGTATTTTAATGCAACTTTAATTTGCTTTTGTATTAAGAACCACGGTTTTAGATAACATTCTTGTGTCTCCCGCAAATGCGATTCTCGAAAAGGATAAACTAGCGCGAAAGAATGCTTTACGGAAAGAGAAACATCGCGGGATAAATATATGTAACTGGAGCGCAATTCTAATTCGCCCCCGTCGTATTTTTGCGTCACCTTACCTATTTCGGCCGCAGGCATTGTTGCCTCGAAGTTAGCGAAAAGCACGAAAGCAACAAGACTTGACCCGGAATGCATGTACCTTTGGCGACAGGAACCTCGTTTAGAGGATAAAGGGTATCGAGGGAGCATGCATGGGGGTTCATAACGAGCAACAAAGGCTTTACCGCTACTATCAAGAGATACGGTGAATGCGCACACATCGCGGTATGTACCAAGCAGCAATTACCAACCGAGTTAATTTTTCACGTTGTTATTCAAGAACACATCGGAAGCATCTCTTCTTCATTTTAATGCATTTTAATTAGCGTAATTACCAAGATGCTCAATATTAAATATTTAAAAGCTATAACAAAAGGCGGAAGGACGTTGTTCCAAGAAAAAGTCAATCTGTTAATTAAGATCGACTTGCTCCGTCTTTTCAACGTTCGACCTACTTGCCTGCCGAGAAAACGAAAATTGCGGACTTGAGCCGTGGTCGTTATGGCGAAAGAATGGAAATTTAAAGATCAGAAAATGCCGCACTTTCCAAGCTTTAATGCACTAATAATGGGGACACGCAGGTAATAAACCTCTTGTCGATTCTCGAAACGCCCCCGAGATGTTCTCATAATGCGCGTAACACATCCATGAGGCAAACATCGCTGATAGCGTTGCATTGCTTTGGAACGTCTTGAGCGTTACGGAGATACACGTAGAATATGCACATAACAATTCAAATGTCTTATGCAGAGCGGAGCCAGCGACTGCAGCAGCAGCAACAGCAGCAGCAGCAACAGCTTTAAAGACCACGCTATAGGACGTCGTGAGAGCAACGTTACCACGATAGTATATCAGGTATACTCCATCCACGGTATACTGACGAACATTTGGCATTCGTATTATTCTTCCTCCCCTCGGTGTACATTCGCCAGTACCTTGTTCTTCGTGAATACATAAGACGCAGGAGGTCGACATTTTGTAGATGAAACATGAATATTTCAGGCTCGGGAATACGGGAGCGTTGCAAACAAATTTTTTGACTGACAAATACAGAGTAAGTTTTTTTCCTCAGGAAAAAAACTCTTGGAACAAGACTGTCTTACATACGTTGCAATTATTTGAAATAAATTACTTCATTATATCTTGAATTAAAATTCAAGAGTTAAGCCCGGCTTAAATTTAAATAAACTTTGATAAGTTCGCATTTTCTGATTTTAATTTTTCTATTCTTCAGAAACTTCGCCATTTGTATGTTGAATTGTAAATGTTAAAAAGCAATTAACACGTTCAATATTAGTCGTTACTGATAATCACTTATGATTAATCTACTAATATTGACGTATCTCATTGAAATACATGTAAAATGCAATCTATACTATATTTCTACTGAATTACATAGAATGTCAATAAAAGGTATATTAATATAAACAAATATAAATATAAACAAATATAAACAAATAAAAAAGATCGTTCGAGAAATGAGATAAATCAATCTAAAATATTAAAGTTCTTTCCGAAAAATAAATAGCTCAAAGACGCGTTTCGCTCGCTGCCTCGTAGCGATTCCAGCAAATCAAATTAAAGATGCTATAAACTTTCCGCAAGAATGTCCTCGTCGTCCCATACGAGATAGTCAGAAATGCGCGATAGCACGACTGGCACATACGGGACCGAGAAAGAAAGCTGACTGTATACTTTGAAACTGTTGTACAACTGTATAGAAGAGTCATGCACGGTCGCAGCGATACCAGGCATTTTTCTTCCTCGACGAACCGGCAAAATTTTGATATTCCGGTCTCGCGCTCTTCAATCTTGCGCATACTCTTACGGATATCACATATTTTATTCCGTGGCGTTTGTGGTCCTCGCATTAAATGGAGCATACTAAGAATATCTTCCCTCTGTGAATCACGCGAAAGAATTTGACCATCGCCACAAAGTCGCCGAGCGTTCGCATATTATACACTCGCTGTCTTATTCAAAAGGATCATTCAAATGTATATAACGAAAAAGGTTCTGTATGTATACATATACGCATCCAGATTTGCTGAATGATAACGAGACTCTCTGTGAAAAATACATACGGCAATTCCATATCGGTGCTTTACATACTCCCGACGGTTTTACGCGGCAATGTAATAACGAAATCGTAAGTAAAATTATCACGAAAAGATCCAGGAATCTCCCACAAGATTTCTCAGACTCGATTCCATTATCGTATGTAAAATAGATATTTGAATAACATACACTATTACGATTTCCAGAAACATGTTTACGCATATGTAGCGAATCAAGATTGTTCTTGAAGTCTATATTGCTGACTCGGAAACTCTTCGGCAAGATGATGTAAATTGTGTAAAAAAAAATCATGTGAAGATCGTATTTATACTTTTCTTGAAATTCGGGTAATATCACGTCGTAAATATGAATACACATTGACTGCTTAATCAATCATACAACCAGCGCTTCTTATACCTCTTATTAAGAATGTATGGAGAAAAAAGGGAGAAAGGAACGAATCTCTTCTCGAGTGCCGGAACAGATTTCAGAGATCTTGTACTTCCTCATGCAGAAGCTTTTCTTACTATGAAGACTACTAAAGTAAACTAGGTCAAAAAATAAAGCAAAAAAAGGTGGCTGTAGCGCATTTCTGTAGGAAGGACTACGTAATCTTGAGAAGCTTTCGCTTGAAAAATATATGCAAATGTCTAGGAATCAAATTATATTGTTTATCATCGTACGTTTATAAAATTTAAAAGAAAAAGAATTCTTTTATATATATATATATATATATATATATATATATATAATATTGTAACACAGTTATATACTATTACATGAATATAAATTATGTTTGCTATCTGTTTATGTTAATTAACGTCAACAATTATATGTATATATATTCATATCTCATAATGCTTGCACGCGCGATTTTGATATTGCAAAAAATGCATAATATCGCACAATAAAATTTGTGTTGCAATATTTATAATATAAATAATGACTAAATATTGTGCTCTTTAATTTTTCAATGACCAAATATCTCCGTTATAACTTACTGCATCTTGTATTGTACTTAGTTTGCTATTATCAAGTGTTTCACCATATCACTCACCGGTACTTTGAGCGAAGCAATTAACGATCGTACTGAAGCCGTTCCGCGTACCATTGACGACTCACGGTATTGTCCAAGAGATGATTATATAATCGTCAAATATATCGTCGATAGTACGTATTCCATTACGTGGACCGCTGATTCGCGGAATTCCACGGGGATATTGACGAAGAGAGTTTTCGAGATGCGCGATGTGTTCCAGAGCTAACATTGAAGATAAGGCGAGATTGCTATTCGTAACGATACACGGAAAGTATGCAAATAGCGATTGAGATTTGTACGCGTAGCAAAAAGCTAACAGAGTTGTGTAATAGTGATACTTTGATATATAAAGAGAGAGAGAGAGAATTTCCCTCTTCCTCTCGTACCGACAAACTGACGAACTTCGGTATTTCCTGTCAAATAATGGCGCGTCTGGTCGATCATCGTTGCGGGTGCATCAACATGCACACGCAGATAGGAAATTGTGGTTGCATCGAATCGTGGTATACACATAACAAATAGAAGAGTTGCTCTGTAATATGTTTGATAGTCTGAGATACAAATCCGATATCAGGGTGACGTTTTATAGCGACATTATGTAAAACAAAACAAGTTCCTTAATGTCATAAAAAAATATTTCAGCACGTTTTCATATCGCATTAATATATCGTTGAACTAAATCGCATAATTTGATATTTACGGCGTTATTATCGGGAGGGAAAAGAGAAAATGTATAAGTAATATTTAGCGCCAGATATTGCACAAAGGATACTGGTAACAAGTCCGATGGAACATGGCTTTGACGACACACGTCGTCATGGAGAAGAGATCATTTTCTTGGATCCGACGAGCGGGCGTACAAAGAGCTGTCTGGCATTATGTGGCGTCGCGTAGAAAATATTAAAGATAATACAGAATATTGTGCGCGGCGGAGGAAGAGAGAAGAGAGCGCGAAGACAGCTTACACGTCTTCTCTTCTCCGCGAAAAGGCAGTTCGACGGCTAGATTGCGAGCAGAGCCGCTAATACCAGAACCGCTAACGCAACAGTTGCAACTTGGCAATTCGCAGTATGCATTCTTCTTCCGCCAAAGGCGGCATACTTTCGGTACTTCCGTGCCGCCGCCATCTAGAATGTTCCAGCAGTCACTTATCACGGATACTTATGGTTGCTACTTAATGTACCGCCGTTCCGCAGAATCACGGCATTCCCGGAGATAACGTTATGACGAACGCCGCATTATTGTATGAGGGACGACAAACGTTAACAAAAATCCGCGGTGCGCGTTGATTTGAAAAAAAAACTTTTGTGTCAAAATGAATGAAATTTTTATGATACCGCGACGCCAGGATTTTCCGGACATCTCATGGCTAGCGACGAGTGTTGCAATATTTATCCTTTCAATAGAATCAACGAATTGTTTTTAAATGTGTGTGTATCATATTTCTTACAGAATATAGGCAATCCGATGATAAAATTATTCAGCGCAACAATTTTGAATCACGCAGACGGAATTTATATAAACTACTAAAAAAAAATAGACTGCTCATGCGCATTTTAAGTAAAACAGTTATCGCAAATGTTTTACGAAGCTGTAGCGAAGTGTTCCACTTTATGACTTGCGGCTATTCCAAACTCGCTAAATAATAGCGCAATACCGTGTGTAAAAAGTTAACAATAGCCACCGAATGTCGGAAAATTGTTAAACGGCGCACGTTGCTTTCGCATGCGTCAGCTTTGCTGCAATTTAAACTGTGATTCAATTGTAACTTTTTAACTGGCCGCTCTATTGATAACGGCTATACATATTGCGAAATAAAATATAATTTGATGAGCTTGTCTTTGTAACGTTAACGATTGTCTCACACAATAATGTATCGATGTTACAAATGCTTGAATCGAATTGAAAGAGCCAACTTCAATCGAATCGAGTAAATCATGTAAATTGTGATTCAATTTGCGCTTTGCGCTCTGATCGTGTTCTAAAAAAAAGAAAAAAAGAAAAACAAAGACATGTTATGATCAAAATGCCGCAAGCTATTATATATTGTATATAAAATATATTACAGATAAAATAAAAATCTCTAATTTTAATATACAATATAGATATAGAATTATAAGAAAGACAAATATAAATTAATTTTTAAATAAAATTTATATTTGTAGAATATATAATTTGTATATTAGGTTTAATATATTAATTAGCTATTTGCACTCAAATTTAAACAAGAGAAATTAAGTTATTAAGAAACGCGAAATTATTCTGTCTTTCAAAAATAACTTATAAAGACTGACATTTTAATATCGAATTACGAGGCATCTCAAATATGCTGCAAGGGGAAGAAAGATCAAGTTGCATGCGCAGGGAATTGTACTCCCAGGAATGATGTTAATGTAAAACGTAGTAAGGAAGCGCGGTACTCGTACAAATGTTGATGCAAGTATTTTTCTCCCCCGACACACAAAGTGACAAAACTTTCGATACTCCGGCCCCGCGTGCGCTCCTTAGCATTCCCTCGCATTCTCTCACTCTTCGAGAAAGGTGCTGCACCGCCGCCTGCCTTCCTCCCTTTCTTTTTTTTTCCTCTTTTGCACGCGGCACTGTTGCTTGCTTTTATGCGGCAGTTGTCGGTCGGTAACTGCCGGCAACTCGCACGCTCACGGCTACAACTGCGAGCGCAACAACTACCGCCGAGAGTAGAGTCGACGAGCTCAATTATTTTCGACATTCTTCACGCCTTGAACTGCGAAACATACGCGGGTTGCCGCCCCGGGTTACGTGTTGCGCCCATCCGCATGCTTGAGCACGAAGTGAGACGAAGAAAAAATTGGGGAGGAAAATGAGAAATTCGGGTACTCTCGACAAGTTCTTTATTAGAAAAGCCATTAACAGCTTTCCATATTTTTTCTTTTTCCGAAACGCTTTATCTTATATCACGTGAATATATTTTTCGGTAGAAATTTATACATTCAATCGCGTAATGCTGTCGCAGCACAGCACTCCGTGTACTCCCTCGTGCGAGAACAACGTTCTTGATGAGGAAACAATTATTCTCATTACTTTCTTTCGCTCCAATCGCTTTACTTACGTTAAGCCGCACAACCGGCTTCTGCATTATGGCACACGTCTAAGCAGATTGCAGAAGAGACGCTGCGGAACTGCAGCACGCGGACCTCTCAGCAGTGTCGAAACGTGTACCATCTTGGATCCGGCTCGCGGATTTGCTTGAAAACCTATCTCCTGTACCTTGCGCCTACGTAATATCTACATCACGGTAGCTCGAGCAGTCGACTACGAGTACTACATTAATCCTGCTAAATAATTCAATATCTCCTCGTTCCCTGTCTGCCGATGAAGCGCAAGTTTACGCTGGTGATTGTCATAAATAATTATTTGCGTTTCACGTGGATCCGAATTCTAACGGGCTCGTCCCCGTTTCGCGCGGAACAAATTAACTGCGGGGACTTTGGCTTTACCGTCGTAATTTACTTTTCGCGGAGCTGACCAAGTTTTAACGATATTTAATTGCGATCCCTGGGTCAAAGCCGTCAGGAAAACAGTTCACTTATTGCAAGTTATTGCGGGAGAGACAACATGTTATTTAATCTACGAAAAGCCAGCGTTCGTTTTTCTTCAACAACCGTGCGCCACCGGCCTTTCAGATACAAAGCTGAAAATCGCGTTGTTTGTCAAAAACAAGTTTATCTTTCATTACGTGATGTACCGGAAGAAAATTAAAAAGTTGCAATCTCCGCGGTGCGTAAGTAACCGGCACACGATGAGATTAATTAATTAATTTGCGAGAGTACGAAGACAAGGAAGATATAAAGCGTTAGCGCTTTAACGCTCGCACGCACCTCTCACGCATCCGTGCATTCGCGCTTGCCTGCTGCCGACTCCGTTTGCTGTAGATTATGTCACAAGAGGAATAGAGAAGTGGCCGACGACGTGCTTCGTTACTTTCTGTCAGGCTGCATTCATTACGTCGCAATTTACACTATTATTGCATCGTGCTCGGGCAACGAAAGAAACAGAGAGAGAGAGAGAGCGCGCGCGCGCGCGCGGCTCCCACTCTCCTCGCCGATTCTCCTCTCGCTTCATGCAAGCGCGAAACTTCAGCAATTAATCTCGACCGTTCTTTATACCGGCATAATGATTGCCCGCATCTTAATTAGTCTTTCCCGCAACTTTTAACAGCCGCAAAGTCGCCTAGCGTTCTTGTTGCGTCAGTGGTTAATAACAGCCGGATCGACGCAAGATCAGGATGAGATATGGCGATCGATCAGATTGAGTTATCCGCGCGGACGTAATGATAATGAAAGCTCGTTCATCATGCATCTGAAAATACTGCGAACGCGGCGACTGGCAGATATAGCAGATGGAACAAACAAGAAAGACGCAGACGTAAGCGGTAGATATCGAGAGGCTCGATCTTCCGATCGAGAAAAGTATTTCCGACGCGAAGAGGAGTGGGAAGGTGGAGAAGGGGGGAAAAGCGATAGTCGACATTATCATTAAATGAGCATCAACGTCAGGCGAGCGCGAGACGAGATGCCCCTTGTACCCCCGCCATATCTGCCGCCATATCTCGAGCGATGGCCGCGACGTCGAGGAAATGGAATATACTTTCAGCGTCGGCGACTTTTGCGCGTGCCGTGAAATAAATCAGTATTCCCGTGCTTTGCCGGAAATAAGAAAAAATGGTCGCCTTATTATCCGGTACCATTTTCAGGCTCTGGCCAGACGGCGACCTAGCCCTTCGCGAGAGCCCTTTTTCGTTGGGGCTTGATGCCAAACGCGGTGGGACGGAGGGTGGGAAGGGGGAAGAGAAAGCAACCTTCCAAAGGGAAGATATATAGACCGCCGTATAGTCCGTTTGCCTTGACGCACGTAACAGCCACTCGGGGGACAAATAACCACATAAATTTCGCCGCGATTCCCCGGTTTTATTCGGTGTTAATATAGTTTGTACCGCGCGCCGTCTAAGGTCCCTCGAGAAGTGGAAACGTAGGGGCATACGTTTTTGGAAGCAGCGCGGGATGAAAATATCCCAATTGGCGAAAATTGAGCGTCACATGTGCGTGACGTTGAGCGCTAATGGATCGAACGAATAACAAAATTGACGTGAACGTTAAAGCGCATCTGAAAAAACTCCGGAAAAGCTCGATAGAATCCATTAGATAGGTATAAATAAACCTGCAATTTTTATACAGGTGCGCCCTTTCGAAAAAAAAGTAGCTTTTGTTCTGTTTTCTGTTTTAAGTACGTTATTTATTTTATTTTTGAAGACGTGTGCGCCGATTTATCATCATACACAAATTTATGAATCTCCAATTTACATATTTATCATTACGACCAGTATCCGTTACCATTTTTGATTTTCCAATTCGAACATTATTAAATTACTTCCCAACTAATATTATAAAATTGCAAGAGGTAAAATGAGTTTAGAAGAAAGTCGTGATTTCAAAGTAAAGAAAATATATCAGATTTAAGCCTGAAAATATGTAAAATACGTATGTAGGAAATTTCCATAACGCAAAATAATCTTACAATATATTCAATCACGACGAGACTGCTTAATGATATTATGAGGATAATCCGTAAGCAGCCGCGCATAATCTCGGAATATCGCTTTCGGATGAGACGCATGTACGTACCGTTTGAGAAGCGCCTGAGGTGTTGATATGGACGAATCGCCGGTTGATCCGCCCGAAGGGGTCATGCCCGAGAACGTTTGACTTTATTGGAGGAAATATGAGCGGGCTCTGGCAGTGCTCTGGGTGGTATTCCCGGTACGCCGGGAATCGGATGTGCGTGGGGAGGGGACCTGCAGCACTTCCAGCCCGAAGGGGATGTACCCGGGGCTTGGGAAGGATTCATTCATATCGTGAAGCCGAGTCTCATTGTCGGAGCGGAGCGGCGGACAAAGCGAAAGCAGGGGACTGAAGTGCTGTCAGGACCAGTGCACTCTATTGCACGACATAAATGGCAACCAAAAGTGGGGCGGGAGAGAGAGAGGATCGAGATCCGAAAGGTGAGCCCGCACGAAGGAGCGATCTGTCGCCATTGTATCGCGATCGATCTCGCATTGCATTCATTCGCGGATATCGCAAAAGTGATTCGCATGGCTCGTTTTATAAGTCGACAATAGAAATTGTTCTCCTTTAAATGTAGATCTACCTTTATCGTAACAATAAAAATTTTTTTCGCTTCATACTTGTTTGTTTTTAGCTTTACATGTACGATTATTTGTACTTGCAGCTAAAATTACGCAGAAAATTTGATATTTAAAACTCCGTTATATTATTCGAAAGATTGAGAGATTTTAAAATTGTAAAAGAATTTCGCAAATTTACCTTCCAAAAATATTTTACGACAAAGTCTAGCCATTACGCATATCTTGTTTCGCTTAAAAGATTTAATTGCGCTCCATTTTATGCTAATCTTCAAAAGCGATTTATCAAAAAAGGATATCTACTTGGCACCGATTGAAGCTGTCGATAGCGGAAAGATCAAAGATATTAAGTTTCTTGTGAGATATTATTACGCTGCCAGCCATATACACTCATGTGCTCTACAACTTCTCGAGTGCGAATAATTACAAAAATACGAAACCGCTTTTTCAGGTATATGAGCAGCTTCTCGCCAAGTCGCGTAATAAAACTGCGCGAAGAATTCTTCTTTATGATGTGTTGTAGAAAGCGCAAGTACAAAAGTGCGTTGCGAGGAATATTTCGAGCAGGAAAACGTTACGGCCGTAGCTTTCAGATGAATATATTATACGTATCTTTTAATCTAAAATTTGTTAACGCCTTTGGTGTCTTTCAACGATTTAACGTACAACATATGAAATCTGAAAAATGAAACAGTGAAATATTCACACAAAATGTACAAGTTTTCTTTGTATTCAACTTTATTACAAAGCAGACATGGAACGCTGTATATGGAAGAAATAATGTTGACGTTTCAATACCGGGAGTTCGTGATAAACAAAGTTAAGGAAAGCACAATTAAATATCTCTCCTGAGTAAAGTCTTCGTTTCTGGGTGAGTTAAGGACGCCATCGTTGTCACTTTAGCCTTTTTTTTTTTATTGCGAAACGCAAGTAATCTCCGTTAATTGCTGCTGCCTCGACAGGCAGCAACATTTACAAAGGGGACATTATCTTTTAATACAATTATGATACATCGATACAACAGAAAACTAAATATTTACACACAGTCTCGATTTCGTTCGACGATTCTCTACAATTCTCGCGTCGCAAGACATGACTTAACGGAATTAATTCATCGGTCCGCGCAACTACGCCACGCCGGGCCGCTTGCAATATAACAGCAGGCGAGAATTGATACCGCAGTAATTTGTACTAATTAACCCATCCGCGAATTTATGCCTCTCGTACTGAGTTATTATTATTACAATGCGCACATATTACTCGACGTCACGCTACGCGGAGTATCCCTATTAATCATCGACGCGCGCGCCGTAGTAGCGCGCGGCGGCAAATGTAATGCCGGATGTAATAATATTTAATGCTTTTGGCGCCGACTTCGCCGGACTTGCCGTTGCCCTTCGCGGGGCGGAGGGTTCGCCCATTCAAACAAACGAATCGGCCGCATTCGCCGGCGTTAATGATATTAATGCTCTCGCACAACTTTATACAAATGGATATACATTATACACACAACGGCAGATAGAATTTTAGATTAAGCATCGCAATCTACCGTTCGGTCCATCCGCCCCGCCGCTTAACGGAACAATGAGACGCGCGGATGACGATGATAGCGAAGCGCGAATCGCGCGAATGTGCCAGGATGAGAAAAAGAAGTACGCCTTTACCTTTTGTGATTAAAATATATATAAATAACTTTATTGTTTATGTATTTATATTTATATATATATATATTTATAATAAAATGCCCTATCTATTTTACAAATATACAAAACTCTCGCTATGTACAATCGATCTCCGTTTTCGACTAAACAAGAGAATTACCGAAGAACTTTAATAAATCGATTATCGTCGATTAAACTATCATCGAGTAGAAAGAGGAAAAAACGTTACTTCGTTGCAATACGAGTTACAGGTAGTATGCTCCAATTTTCTTTTTTTTTCTTCTCTCGCGCTAATTACATTTGCTCACTACGAAGCTATCACGATTCTGAAAAATACGAATAACCGCTTATTTATTCGGACACCGTGTTACGGGTTACATTGCAATAGTAAGAAATGCTTCTGATAATAAGTAGAGAGAAAAGTCGTGGGCAGTCAGGAGTCCTGTAACAGAAAAACAGAGGATGCGGGTTACGCGAAAGAGTTTCCATTAATTGCCTCCATTAGACAAGATGCATTTTAACAAACGAATAATCGAAATCGCTTTGTGCCGCGTGCGCAATATGTGATACAATTATTGATCACGCAGAAAGAATTATTCATTAACAATAATATATTGCGTTAATAAATACATGATAATAATAGAGTGGTTTATTATTGTAATGAATTTCAATAAGCGAGCGATCAATCATTATCTACAATCGTTGGAAATGTACACTATATTACTTCATTTGCGCAGATGGAGTACGATTACAGTACCAAAGCTGATTATTACTGCGATCACGTATATTTCGAAAAATGTGTTTCCACAATTTTCACTCGTATTTATATTAAGTAATTGCCTGTTAAATAACGGCTTACCTTCCTTACTGCAATTTCCGATTACTTCTTGCGTAACGTGATTCAGTAATACTTTGGGAAACATCTGAAACAAGAAGGATTACATGAAATTAGTCAATGTCCGACGACGGCGATTGATCGCGCAAAAATAGACGTGACAATTATTATAGGTTAAACGATAAAAAGATTTCAGTATTTATTTTTTAATAGAAGAAACGTGAAAGAAGATACGACACGTGAAATAAAAATCCTAGCGCATGATGAAAATGAGTGGAGAATTAGAGAATTTGGCGTGCTGCATTTTGCGAGAAATGTTCTATTCTTGGCAGACTCTTTTAAATACAGGATTAAACTTTTTTCCGCTACCGAGTAGTTTTAACAAGTTATATTTTTTAATTTTTCCCCACGACGCGACGGCGCGGACGACGCGATGCTGAAAGTTTCTCCGTGGTTTTAGAAATGCATTTAAACTTCCGCTTGGTTGTGCTCCGTGTCAAAATGCATTTCCTTTTTGCGCCGCCGACACGTCGCGTCGCATCAGGGAGATTCTTTCGCGCGACGCGGAGTGCGGTGAGTACGCACGAAAAACCGATGCCACACATTTGTGCAGTGTCACGGCCGCAGCAGCGCTAGACATCGCGGCGGAAATGTCCGCCGTTTTGAAATTCTGCTGGCTCGAACTGTGTTACGCTTCGGTGAACGTGTCGAGCGGCACAGCGGCGTGACGTGTAGTTGTGCCTAGGTGGACAAAATCTCGATTTTCAAAAAAGTCGGAGAAATCCTCTCCAAACATACTTCAATCGCCGTCAAAGTATCCTTAAAGTTGTGCGTTCATTTAAATTCTAAGTTTATCTTCAATCAATTTTAATATCACAATTTTAACTTTTTAGGAAAAAATGTAGAACATTAAATAGCAATTGCAGTTTTAATAGAGAAAGAAAGAAAAGGTTTCATTAAAATAGNTAATAATAACTTTCTAATTAGAACAGGAAATTTTTATACAAAGTCATTATAACGTTTTATTTCAATTAAGTGCAGGCGTAATGTAAATTTAATAAATAGAAAAATATGAAGTGTCGATATAAAACCTCAATTTTTTGTTTAAATAATTATTATATATTTGTATAATACTTTTCTTTTAAATATTTTGTTAATGTATAATATTGAAATTTCAAATTTAATTAAAAAGATATATGTTACAGATTTGCAAACATTGAAAAAAAATTCTGGTTAAAAACGAATCAGAAAAATTTTGTTGATCAAATATTCTGATTATTGTAAGATATAAAGTATTGAGTTCTATTATAATAAACAGAATTTCTATTATAATAACCAGAATATTCGATCAATCCTACAAGATTTTCTGATTCATCCCTTTTTAACCAGAATTTTTTTTCACTGAAGTAATTTCGTTTCTCGGTAAGTCTTCTAGACGCTAAAGATCAGATTGATGTACAGCTTCGTATATGTATACATAGCGCATATCTAGGTAATACCATGCGACACGAGAGAGGAGGGATTATTACAGAAGCGATACTCATTTCTGCTTGCAGGGAGGATCGAATGAAATAAGAGAAATTTGCTTACATCCGCGCGCGAGTTTAATTAAACGTTGAAAGAAGCAACAAATAGTCGGTCGCGATGCGCAATCTTTCGTCTAGCAGCGGGGTCGCTCCGCGTTTATAGATGTGCCAGCGCGACCGGTCGCCTCTATCACGCGCGATCGCACCAACGGGCGGCGCGGCGGATCGATGAAATTCCGTCAGGAGAATTCTGAAAGCTTTGCGGCGCGGCGCCGTGCCACGCCGCGCCGCGCGGTGCAAATGTAATTACACCACCGTGCCCGCGGGGGCAGCGAAGAGAGCCGCACAGGAAGCGGTGCGTAAACAGCGAAGTTATTGATTGCGAAAAATCACTCTTGACCGAGTGCAGCTCGGCAACAGTAACGCCGGGCAGGACACAGCCGGGGAATACCAAGGTCCGATTGGTCCCCCGCGCGCTGTCGGCAGTTTCGAACGGTTTGGGACGACACGATGCACGCGATGTGTCGATCGTCCGTCGATCGTTAATCCTCCTCCGCGTCGATCCGCATCGGTACGCGGTCCGCGAGAATTTCATAGCGTTTACAATTTCCGTAAATGACGCGTCAACTCGTCAGTGCGTGCCCCGGCACAATGCGGCCGCGATTGGCGCTCCGGATTACGCCGATTGAAAGTAATAACGCGATCCCGCGATCACAATCGGCGACCGACGCGACGATTATTTAACGCGGCGGGATGCGGCGACCGCTCCGAGCGCCGTTAGGGGTGTGATTGAAACGCTCTTTCATTCGTCGTTTTCTAAAAATGTTGTAAACGCTTTTTTTTGCCACAAAATGAAACAATGAGGAGTGTTTTGTTACGAGAGATGAGAATTTCAACAGCGACCTATGAATGTCCAATGTATATCAAAGGAAACTTTTGCTCTCTCCACAAAAATCTCCTCGGTGTGTCTGTTGAAAACATTGTTGAGCGAATTGAATTTGAAAGATATATCATTACTCTATTAATTATTCTGAAATACATTAAAACTAATATTTCAAAAACGATATGTCGAATAGAGAATATATTTAAAACACTGATAAAATTCACAAGCCATTAGATGACAATGCAAAACAAATGCAATGCTTGTCGCGAATTTCACGCTTTCTTGAAGAATTATTCGCTGCATTTGAAATTTTCGTAAACGCAGCATCAGTAAAAAAGATGTCAAATGTCATTTTATTCGAACACAATGTGCACTGTCTGTCCTTATTTTTCTTTTTTTTTTCCCAGCAAATCATTCACGCATCGTTGCAATCTCGTTTCCTTCTCGCCAAGCCAGCGTCAAGTAGCAATAAACGAACCGTACATTCGGGACACTGCTACGGCATTATATTCGCGGATAGTTGACCAAAATGGAAATAGCGGGGCCGCGAGGCGACAAAGTAACACAATCCTCGCGAAATTCAATTTGGCTGGGTAATGAAAGCGTCGAATTCGCGATGCGCCGTGCGCGGCGCATAAGCTTCGGCGTATCTGTCGATTTTCCATTCCCGCAAATGTATCGAAAATTAAGGACGACTTCAAGAACGGTCATTCCATCGGTTCTCTTTAAATCTGAATTAACCAAGCTAATGATAAGGACACATTTATCGAATTTTCTTCTATTAGCGCTGAATAATAGCATTTCCATTTCTGCGAATGTATCGAGGGCGAAGAGTTCTATCGAATTTTCTTTTCGTCGAAGGATTTGCTGGATTCAGGGAAAGATTGAAGGATAATTCAACTTTCTATAAAATCTCCGAGCACACTCTGCAAGTTGCTTGCGCTCCGCAAGTGATCCGCGTTCTGTCGATGGCACACATCTGTCTCCGGAGTCAATCATGCGATCATCAGTAAACTTTCTCAATTTTCATATTTCAGCCTTTCAAATCTCATGTGAATTTCAGACAATCAAACGTCATTGCGTTGAAAAAGTTACGTAGTCATCATTTTGGCAGAAAATATTGGCGGGAAAATTTTTATTTTTCACCTTCCTTTTCCCAAGGCGGGATTACGTGATCGTCACCAATATTCTGACTGAAAAGGCACGGACGACGGGCTTGCGATCAGTTTATTTTACTGCCATCAACTTTACCTGCAAACTGCGAATTTATTCAGATATTCTTCAGCGAGGCAAAATTAAAATTTGCCATTTTCCGCTATTCTTGATTTTGCTTTCTTTTTCTCACCGTTTATAACAGATGATTCTCGATAATTGCTGTTTATATATCATGCTTGTGATCATGTAGTTATATTTTCTTGCATAATTATGTAATAAAGATAATAATAGGATGCGCGCTCTTGGATAATTTTTTCCTCAATTAAAATAAGAACATTGATTCTAAATGATGAGAATTTTCTATGAAATTTTCAGATGCAATCAAGTAATAAAGTCTTATTTTTTATTTAAACTCAATTGTTCGTTCTTTTAATAGTTTCTTTAAAATTGAAATACAGTTGTAATACAGTTATTTATACACGTTCTTTTAATACAGTTTTTTAATTGCAATTTTTAGCTATCAAAAACCGTTTAATGTTGAATATTAAAAAACTGATGATATTTTGCGATCTTCTCTAAAGAAAAATTGCCCGAGAATTCGCGAAAGAACTCAGCATTAAAGTTAAAATTGCAATTTCCAGGATATAAATCCCGCTCTGCGGACGCTCGTGAAGGCTTTATCGTAGATCGAGCTTAATGCGACTCCGCGAAGAACCGAATGTCTCGCCATCTTTCTGATCCTCGACGCAAATTCGCTCAGTGATTGTTATCATTTAACACTTTGGAGATCCGTGGTTCCGCTCTCTAAAAGCACCTTAGTCCTCGAGGCGGCAGCGCTATCAAAGCTGCTCGAACCGGCACCTCAAGATACGGTTTCGGTGCGAAACCGCCGAGCGGAACCACCATCCGACAGATTAAATATTCTATATTTCACGAACAACAAGTTTCCCTTCTCAAGAACAACGCATTTCGGTATACATGACGGCGGTGGAAGGCTCTCTCTCCCCTTGCCGCCCAGACAAATCACTGGGCGCGTTTAAGTCCTTCCAAGAAGCCGCGGAGGCACTTCCTGGGAATTTGCGGGCGGAAAGAAGTAATATCATTCAAAAGCGGCGGAAGTTATTCCTTGATGCGAAAGTTTCTCCATTTTACATCGGCCGGAATAGTTTCGAGGGAAAATGTTAGTTGCGGGCAAAACTCCATCCCGACGATAACTTTTCCAATTATTATCAGATGGCAAATGGACACCCCTTTGTGTTTTCTAGGACCGGCGCGGCGCGCTACTTGGGAGAAACGCGAGAACTCTGGATAACTTAAATTGTACCGTACGCGGACAGAAGATCTCGTCCAGCAATAAACCCCCGGCGGGGTTGCGTGAGATGTCTATTTGCGAGAAACGCAATTGTCGAACAGATTGTATTTTATGTTATTTGGACTCTATCCCCGATTCCCCGTATCTGAGCGAATCTCGTCGATCTTTCATATCTCGCTTGTTTGTCTAACTTGTAAAAATAATTGACCATTCGTACTTTATTGTCAAGATATAAATTTATGTTTCTCCACTGTAATAACATGAGTACTGTTATTATCGTTAGACATCTGAAAATTAAAAATTATTAATTACTAATTTAATTTTTTCCAAAAAGTTAAAAAGTGATAAATATTATATTCATTCGAGTTCTCGATTTTTGTAATAGTCTAATAATAGTAGTCTATTTTCTGTTTCCTTTTTGAGGGAAGAGCGTCGGTGGTTTAAAGCATGTTCCGCTCTTGCAATTTCTAAATCCGCTCACTTTACGCCATCGTCGATCGTTTCGGGAGTCAATGGGGCTATAATGCGAAAGGCTGCAGAACAGGCCTTTCCTCGGAAAGGAATCTCCGAGCGTGAACCAATGGAGGCGTGAATAATCCGCAAAACAAAGCGTTCAAAGAGCGGAAAATGAAATTATATCCTTGCGCACGACCGGTGGTACGACGACGTGTTCGCTTCGTCGAAGGCGAGCACGATGAGAGAAGAGGCCGGCGGATTTCCTGTAAGCGTTACGAGTCAATTTGCAGCTTGAGGTTTTACTCGCTTCCGAGAGACGCCTTCTCTCCGCTCGTCTCCGTTCGTTTCACGCGCGAGTTCGGCGACACGACGATTGTTTTTAAGCAGAAAAGCGGAGAAACGAGAAAAGACAGAAAGAAAGAAAGAGAGAGAGAAAGAGGAGCGCGGGCACCGACCGTATTGGCGATTCGGGGCGGCGCGGAACTTTCTGGCGGGCGACAATGGCGATTCCGAGTTCCCGTCGAGAAGTAATGAAATGGACCGAGGGCGAGGACGAACGTGGTCTTGAGGCAGAATTCCTCCGGGTGAATGGAAATCCTCCCGTGTGTTTACAAACAAGTGAAACTGGTTCCGAAGGGAGCGCTTATGCGAGCGGACACGCCCTATCCTACGGACTGAGCGACCGTGCGAAAGAGCGTCCGTCGATGGGAGGAACAAAGCGGCGCTATCCTTTGTTTCAACCATTCAGCCCAGGGGAGGATATAACGCGAGTGTGTTAATTAAGACCGACCGACCGACCCGGTGGGATAGGCGTATACGCGCTGCGAAGAAGTATCGGACGAAAATCTGGACTTTTCGCCGGCGTTCGTGGCGCACTCATTCGCTCTCGCCCGCTCGTTCGCTCGCCATAAATCCCCGATATTCTTATCCGCCGTGTTCATCGGTGCTAAAAGAACTCTCGAATCAGATTTCTCAAGGTGATCTCTCGAGTTATGTTATGCCCCGGAAATCTCTCTCGATTAATCGTTCTGGTTTTATTAGGCCGACCGATAGGACGACCCCGTAGAATGTAGCGATATTTTATTACGTTAAATTGGACAATTAAGGTCTCTTCCTATTTACAGAGATTTGTGAAGTTGGCAGTCCAAAGTGCATGAATTTTTACAAAATTGATATGGCATTTAATTGCCCACAATTTGTTCACATTTGACCGTAAATTTATTTTAAAAATAATCGTTTTTAAAAATAATCGGTTTTTATCTATTTTGCAAAAATAGATAAAAAATAAATTTAAAAATTTCATTATTAGCATTCTTAAATACTATTTTTTTTTAATTAAATAAATAGCAATCATATAATAATTTTGTAAAAATTTCGGAGTTCCATCTTCACAGACCTTATTTGTAGATTATTCCTAAATTGGTATGAATTATAGACTTCTCTGCCGTGAGATAATAATTCAAGACATTTTGAGCTTTAGGTATTAAAGCTAAGGATCAAGTTTATATAAACTTTAATTAAACTCATTCCAATTTATTTATGATGTAGTAGTTTCTATTAGATTACCAACTACACAGTCTATCATTAAAATTAAGCTTTGAGAATTTTGAAATGTGTGTATACACATACACATATTTTACATTTTAATATTTCAATTGAATTTTTTTTTTTTTAAGTCTTTTAATAAATAGATCCAAATCAAATTGGAGCTGGTAATCTGTATCTTTTCTTTCTCTTCTATGTTATTATATGACACTTCATCCTAATAACATAGAATTTAATATAATTTCGAATTCCTGCATAGTCCCTATAATAAAGTTGATCCGGCTTCTAGCAACCCGATCAGCCACACACGATGATGCCGTGAAATCGAATAGTGTGAATTAAAACGCGCGACATCTCGCTCGAATATCTAAAGGCAACACATCGCGCTGCTGTGATTATACCTGAATTGTGATTCGACGATTGAACTCATTGCGCGAGAGATCGGCGCCGTTATTATCCGACCGGATTATTCTACAAAATTCACGCGCGGCGCGTTATTATCATGCCCACGCTGCTGTTATTATACCAACGCGACGTAATACTGTTCGTTCGTGTATGTTCTATAACCGGATCGCCCCCCGGCCGAATTAATAGCGGACTCTCAATAGTCGCGCACCTCGTATTATTCCGGTTCTTTCGCGAGCGCTGGGCGCGCTCCGGGGCGGTCGTTGCGTATTTTCGGGCGAAACTTCGGGTCGAATATTCAGAATGGCTCTGAAATTCGCCCCCGGTAGGATTTCAGGGAGCAATCCGGGGGAGAAACTTTCTTCAGCCGAGAGGGCCGCGGTGCCGCCTTTACTTCCTCGGATACTTCCCCTTTCTCTCTCTCTCTCTCTCTCTCTCTCTCTCTCTCTCTCTCTCTTTCTCCTTCTTATCTGCGCTTGCTTCATTAAAATTGAAGGTTTCTCGTTGCCACCGTAGCCAAGTCGAAAGTCTGCGAAAAGCTCGCTCGCGCGCTCGCTCGCTCTCAGCTTTCCCTTGCATCATGACACGACGGCAACAAGCGCGTCACGATGCCGCATGGTTACTTCGTCGCTGTATTTAAAACCAAGTATCGACTTCCTTCTCACCGGGCTTCGGCTTCGGTAGCACGAAAGCGCGCGGGAACGTGAAGAGAAGGAAACTTGCATCTCGGCTTTCAACATTGCGAAAAGTTCTTTATCGCGCGGGGAAAAACCTTCGGAAAGTCCGGAACATTTCCTGATGCCGTCTATTTATTCTCGATCACAATCGCTATAGGCGATTTCACGTTATAAAAATATTAATTGCGACTGAAATCGTACTTTTATTAGTATTACTTTGCATTTTCGGTGACATTTACGATCGAGATTACAGTCATTTCTGTTCTTCATCAGCTAGAAATTATATTTTTTTAATAAAAATTTGATCGCATAATTACTTTTCCTCTCTATTTATTTAATGTTCAATTTCAAATTAAATCTTCCTAATCCGCGAGTTAAAATTCTATTAAAATAAAGTCAAATTAAAATCCAAGGGTAACTTTTGTTATTTAATCGCATCCCCAAAGCATAATTTGTTTTTAATATTCAAATTCTTATGATTGAAAAACCATGACCCTTTAATATTTCAGGTACTTTCCAGAATAAAATCCAGATACTTTTTAATTTATTCTATAATACAATGTTAAAAAAAAATTGATGATTGTTCCGAGATATATGAATTTTTCATTTCTTCAAAAATTGCTAAACTTTTCAATTTCAAATTCAAATTATTTTTTAAACCCTTTTAATATACCGAAAAAACATACCACAAATCGATGGATTGCCTAGAATACTTCAGAGCTCGAGGTGTAGCTTTAAGTCATGAATACGTTGCGAGGCTATACAAAGGATAATTGTAAACTAGTCGACCAATCGGGGCGGAATAAAGAAATGTTAAAGAGCACTTATTCGGTATAACGATACATCAGGTAAGCCTCTCGCGTCATTAAAACGAATCGATGGATTCGCTTTCGTCGCACGAGCGACGCTGTTTATTCAGCGAATCGATCGAACGGGCATTCGGCATCGCTTCATGGACTATGGACATTTCGATCGACGAGAACAGCGTGATCCAGTATCTAACGCGATACGTAAACACAATTTTCCACGGGAAACAAACGCCAAACGTCGGGAGACGGATTTCATCGCGCGAACGGACGATCAACTTTCAATAAATAACGCCCGCGCGAAAAGCGCGCGCTCGACGCATCAAGAGCATCGTGTAATAAACGCGATGCGCTTGCGAAACCTTTTCTCTTCCGCGTGAGAGACGAGCGCCGCTTTAAATTAGTCGTAACCTGCGCGCGAACCGGTTCGATCTCTCTCTCCCCCTTCCTTCCCCTTCTCTTTTTCACCGTCATTACTATCGCCGTTCGAGCGTCAGATTGCTTAATCGCAAAATTGGCCTGGCTAACGCGCGGCCGGCGAGCGGACAAAGCGAGCTGGGCTGCGAGAGAGGGCGGGAAAACGGAAGAAAATAGCAGAATGGAAATCGCCGGAAATGCGAGCCGCAACACAACAACGGACTGGTTTCGTTTCGTTTCGACAAAAAGATTGTCGATTGGACGTTGGCCGATCGAAGAGAACGAAAGGGACAATTTCGCCGTCCATCCGCGGTCAACGGGAGCGGCAGAAAAGACAAGAGAAATGATCGGATGGAAGCGGGACTGTTGGTGACCGATTCGGAAAGAGCAATTGCATTCATTAATCGCTTATAACAAAATATGACTCGACTAATGAATGGTAATACTACTAATGGATTATCTTATCACATCAAAAATATACATATTTTATTTGAAACTTGAGATGTTTCTTTTTCTTTGACGTGATTGTATTTAAAATAAAAGTTTCTTGCAAGAAATATATTTCTTATTCAGTTAAATTTGTTTTTTTTTTCAGACGTAAACTTTTTGAATAAAAATGAAATAATAAAATGGACATGAATATTTTACGCTTTAAAAGAATTGCGAGGGCAATCGATTAATCCAATGAATAAGTGATTATATTATAATAATTCAATCGATAAAATATATTTTGCATAATTAAAGTATGATTATTTTAGAATAATCTTAAATAAGGAAATAAAGGAATAGAAGAATTCGATACAAGTAAGAAGAGACATGCTCATATAACGCATCATTGGACTTTGAAATTGGTTCGCGTAATAGCATTCTCTGAAAGGTAATGATGTTACGAGATGATGCCAATTTTGATTCTGGCCATTTCGAGCCGCTATTTCCAATGCGATTCCCGCTATATCGTTGGATGCAACGTAAAAGACTGTTTAGCGTGAACGAGATCAGGTGTCCGGATTTGTCGTTTGATTGTCAATGCATTAGGATTCGATGATTTTCCCTCGGAATAGAGATCATTATTTCAGATACGGGCGACGGTATGCGCTTGAACGATTTTATCCGCGTCGAAGAATATTTCAAGATATCGAGATAACATCTTGAAAGAGAAGGGAAGAGAGAGAGAAAGAGGAAGGCAAAAGAAAAAATGTTGAGGATTAATTTATAGTACCGCGATGTTCCAATTTAGATAAATGCACTCTAATGATAAATTATCTCTCATTTGCGATGGTGAGCGACTAGAAAATAATGCGATCCAATGTGAAGCTTCAAAGGGATTAACGATCGATGTTAATCGAATTTCCACTTGGAACAAAACGATCTGATTGCGGATACTTTATGTCCAAGGGACATGTTCATCTCTCGCAAAACAAAAAGATGTTTTTTATGTACGGCATTTTGCACTTCATTCCATGTTGCATATATCGATAAAGGCAGCTTCACAAATTAACAAAAATCTCTACATATGTAAAAAAAAACGTCGAAACAAACGTTTTAAATGTATAAACCTCCGATTAACAACTCGGGGAAAGATACTGTTTTCCATTTTGCAATGTTGTATTATAAATCGACGTGCTGTTTTCTGAATTGGGAGATTTGGAGAGCGTAATTCGGGACGAAAATAAATACAGAAATCGACGACGAGGGAAGAGACGGAATATCGTTGCCTGAAATACGTTCTAATTTCGGTTACACTACCGATCGAGCGGGTTTCGAGACTCGGTAAAACGTGTACCCGATACGCATTCTGTACGCTTCCATTTGTCATTTAAGCGGATACGGATACAAGTTGAGCCGTCCGACCGAGCACAATAGTGCATCTTTCTCGTGTAAACGAGCAGGTTCACATTCACATGTGCGCATGTATTTTTCGCTCGCCCACGGATACATTCCGTACCGCAAGTTTTCAACGATGAATGCATTACGTGATGCGCGATACGCATACGAATGCCCGTATCGAAAATGCAATAAATAAACGAATGTAGGAATTGTGCGACGGCAAAAATCAGGTTTGATAATTAAACCCATAGACCCGCGACACGTTTTTTAAATACTGTTCAGTGCCATAAATCTCTTGCAGAATCCAAAGATAATTAAAGAGATACATTAATGTTCATTTCTACTTCTCTCATTAAAGAGATATATGTATATATATATATATATATATATATATATATATATATATATATATATATATATATATATATATATATATGTAGATTTTCAAGTATTCGATATAAATTGTGTCTAAAGAAATAATTGACTAATATTTCTGTACAAATTGAGACTCGTAAATTTTGCTGAGCGTTAGATTGCCGAGTTTAATCTATCGAAACGATCACCCAGTTGATGGTAGTATTAACTTGTACATATGACCACTTGTACATATACCGTCCGCCTTTATATAGCAAAACAAACGTAACCCTATCCATATTCAAAGTATCGCTTACAGAGACCCCCATGACCGCAGTGTTATTAATACTTGTGCCGTTGAATAGATAAAGTCCATTAAGGGCGATACGATAGCAGTTTGCGAACCGAATGCGACGTCCATTAACAAAAGTGCCCTTACAAAGGTACATGTTTTAAGGACACTGGCTATATCCCGAGTGCTATTCCCGTTACGAGAGCGAAAGACGAATGTCGAACTCACAAAGCTTTCGAAGAGGGAGCGAGAGAGAAGGAGAATATTTTAGAGAAAGAATGTGAAAAGCGCACAATGGGTAACGTTGAACGTTGGGCTCTCATACAAATGATTTTTAAATGCGTAACAAGTCCCGAATCGACGAGTAGCCAAGTAGATGGGAGGGGGAGGAAACGCGCTATGTAAATTTCGGCTCTTCGGTCTGCGAGATGCTCTTTGATGTCGAATGACGCATAGAACCGACGCCCCTGCGCCAATTGTCCATCCCGCCATTTTGATTCGATAGGGTATGTTTACGTCGATCGGGACGCGTTTCGGGTTTACTAGCCTGAACACAGAAGCGCTTTTCATGCTCGGTGAACAATTAGACTTGTCGACTAGACAAGTCGTTTAGATTAAAGATATAGCATCGAGAGAAAAAAATGGCCACGTTTATTACTACTCACTCCCATCGCCAAAAAAAGCATCGTTAATGCATTTACTATAGACAGATTCATAAATAAAAATATGAATACGATACATTATTTTTTTTTAAAAAAGAAGCACATTGTTAATATTTTTTCAATTAAATCATATAAAATGACGTATTTCATTTCATATAAAATTACGAAATATGAAAAATAAAGCGCTATATAATAATTAATATTTGTACATACGTGTTGCTGAAAAGTCTTTGTTCAAGCCACCCAGCTTAGAGTTTTAAAAATATATATAACAGCTTTTTTTCTATATTTGCACATCAGTGTGTAGGTATTGAAATGAATAAAAATATTAGAAAACACGGAATATCGAGTAACAAATTCTCCATGTTCGAAGGAAGCAATTAGCGAAGTTCAATACTTTCCTCGTATATCCCTAGTTTCGATTAGCGATTTCTCTTCCAACCGAGCAACTCGACACGCCCGCTCTCACCGTTCTTTTTTTTCTCTCGCATTCCGGAGGCGAATTTCCGCTAATGAAGGTACAACGAGATACGTACGCGGATCGGCCACGCAGTTAGAGCCGCGTGTTTCGACTTCCTTGCGATAGGCTCGATCATTAAAATCTCTCGCACATTCCACGAAGGCAGAGCGCTAACGAGCGGCGCGGCACTCCTCCTCGCTCGGCCGATCGTTCTCGCGCTGTGACGATGGCATTTTGAATTTCATTTATTTTCACAACCAGCTGTCAAACTTACGACGCACTGTTCGCCCGTTTTCGATGCGTCCGTCGCGAGGTGAAGTGCTCGCCAGTATGTAAAGCTCGTGACATGTTCTTCGTTCGAGTTCTATTAATCATTCGCTAATGAGTTGTGCATTATTTATTAATCGTACTTTAGCGCGACAGGGAGTGATAAAGCCCAAACGAATAGGGTAACAGGTACAATGATTGATCAGCATATAGTAATTGACTATATCGCACATGCTGCGCCGCAATACATCAAAACCGACATATCAATTAGAATTGTTTTTAAGACAAATCTCAAAATGTGTTCTTCTCGTTAATTAACTTTATAATTAACACCTGGGCTTGTTTCCGCTAATATTTTTCATTCCTTGTTTATTGCAAAAAGCAAACATGAACATGAATGCTGGAGCGCACCACATTTGCGCGCGCGCGCGCGTGAGCTGTTAAAAATATTATTGATAAACTTTTCTAAACTTCTAAACTTTTTGTAATTAACATTTATATCCTTTCGCGTTATAAATATAACGGAATGGTGAGGCATTTAATCAAGTAGTTAAGCAATGGCAAATAACTCTGCTTACAAAAACGCAGTTTTATATATGTATATAGCTGTTGACCAAATAACAGTCGCAATAAAAGGCAGCAGAATAACCGTTTCGTTTCCGGAGAAAACTTTGCCAACTTTGAAAATCTAGATTCTTACAAAACTTGGCGCATTCATAGAACAGCACAATGGATGTATTGCGATTGTTCGCCGATGCAGAAAAATCATTTCAAGTTAATGCAATTATTATAATTCAAGTTAACGAAAATAGTTTGATTAGCCCAACAATCGAGGGAATTCAATTCGGGAATAATCGGGAAGGAATTCATTAATTAATTCGACCCCTTACAGTCATGTTCGAGAGATTAACATCGCGTAATTAGAGTTTTAATAATTGAATGGTAATTATTGAGAAAATATATGATCATGCGCGAGCTCTCTGATCCGCAAATGTCGATGTTAACAAATAGCTTGATTGAAAAATGCAGCGGATTTCGGAGCGACGAGGTGCGCCGAACAATGGCGGATTAAATATCGTTATTTGCGAGACGAGTTCTCCATGCATTATGTGGTCAGCCGACTTTTATGCGAATCGCTCGGCGTTCCGCGACCGGGGGATGCGCGACATGCGTAAAAGCGATATTTTCGATATATCACGTGAGTATACGCACGGATTTGCCGTTTGATCGGCTTCGCGGCCGCGGTCAGCTCGAACACGCGCCCGATTCCGCAGCCGCCGCCGACACCGGGAAGTGGGATGTACCGATATCACGTATAATATGGCAATGGTAGCAATATAAAGTTGACATTTTCGTATGCAGTCCTATGGAAATAGCGGGATAAAGTTGATTCTTTCGCAAACAGCATCGCACAGAGAGGCCGGAGGGGCGGAGGGGAGGGATATATAAAGTTCGCGTTCGTTCGCGACACGAAGTTGTGTACGAGCGAGAATTGAAAAACATTTTCGTCGGATATGCGGGAGGGCGCAACGGCCGGAAAGTAATAATAAGCGCGTTCTCTTTGCGTCACGTAACGCTCTCCGTTTCCGACGCGACATGCGACATAACGTCAAAAATTTTGAAAAAGCGAGAACTGAAATTAAAACGAGCGGTGTATAACCGAACGTTCCGAACGATATCCGGTATTTGATCAACCGTGTTGCCCGATAAAATACTGAATCTTGTAATTAAGTATCTTTGTGGCGTAAAATGCAAAATTCTCTACCGACAGTTTCCAATTCTCTCTCCAGTATTTCCGCTCTAAATCTTCCCCTAACGTGATTTCGAAACAAAACAATATTTCATCAAAGTGAAATCAAACGATATAAAAAAAAGTGTTCGCGGTGTTAATTTAGCTTCATTACTCATTACACGCATGTATTTTCATTGGTGGATCCTGATTAGATAATAATAATCGTCATAAGCTATACAATTATAAACTATTTACTACGTAACTGCAAACTGTAATATACACGATACCGTGCAAAATTGGATATACATTCCTGCGGCAATGTACACATACAGCGACTGAAAATTAAATTTCGGATAAACACGACGATACGCAGGAATATGAAGCTCCGTGTTTCGTCGCTCCGATCCTGCGGCCACGCTCGGTGATCCGAATTGAGCCATCCCGGGTGACACGATGTAAGAGTCATTTCGTGCAAACGAGCTCGGGATTTGTCGGTAGGGCCAGTGACACAGCTCCGAGCCAGTATGTACGGCGTCGTCGCCGGAAGCGGGATGGATGGCGCGGCTCTTTCACATTTTCCCCGCTCCTATTCTCCGCGACTGCGAAAAAAAAAACCGGGAGGGATGGGAGAGTAACGAGCCCGGTCTCTCCACGAAACACTGCGAAATTATGTATTAGGTCGAAAGAACGTAATCTACGGCATTTTGCTCCTTTCTCTCCGCCGGCTATAATTCTCCTTTGTGTTTTTAACTTTTGCGCTCGCACATACACGGATCGTGAAACGCGCCGCGCCGTGCCGCGCCGATCTCTAATTCTTTCGTACGTACTATTTGATAATTTATCCTGCTTTTTTTCTTTTACGGTCGTCCCTTCATTCAAGGATTATCCGGGATGAACTACTTTAATACTGAATTCTACGACTCCAGAGGAAACATTATGCACACTGCGGAAGAATAATATAATACATGCACACCATTCTCGGTCTGCTGTTTCGAAAATAACACATTACAAAGGTGTTTAACATTTTACACCGTTTTATGTGTTTATTTTTTTACGAGGTTACAATAAAAGTTTCCGTTCCGGAATAATGCTAACATAAGCATTTTTGATGCGACAATGATATTCACATTTTATAAAATGAAATTTTGTGAGAATAATACGCGAGTATATGTACAATCAAATTTTTTCTGATCTGATTTTGAATATTCTTTATTTTCTATCTGAAAATAGAAAGCTGAATAGATAGCTGAAATTTCGTAAATTGGAGAGATATATTTTTAGATTGAAATCCGACAAAGATTGCGTCAAAATGTTTTCACAGATTTTGTGTATCTATCATTTTTTTATATTTTTTTGTAATAAAATGTTTGAATAAATAATTATAAAATAGTTTGATAAAAAAACAATTTAGCACAAGATATTATTTATCGTTTTCTCCATAATATAAGAATATATTTTTTCTGCGCAAGGAATATATTTTTATTGATGTATTAATCACATATATATGTAATATATAATAATTAAGAATAATTTTAATATCTAATTTAGACATATCTTAGACATATATTTTTTACATAAAATTAAATAGATCTAATTTGCGTAATAGGAATAATTTTGAAAGCTGAATACGCGCGAACGCGTTGCATCTCCGACAAAAGACAATTCGCACGGAATGAGGAATCTCAGCAAACATACCGAGGAAGGTCTCTGACAATCTCGCGAGTTGGTTTAAAACGTGCCTGCAGTTAAGTGCTGCACTCGATAAATTTTTTCAAGCGCCCTTTACTTTCCCTTCTTCCGCAGCTTTGTTCTTGCCCGCCACCTAACCCTCCCCCAAACTCGCTTCAACTCTACCGGATAAAGCTTTGGATTCGCCCCTGAAAACTGTTACTAGATTTTCCGCTTCACCTGACACAGCTACCTCTCTCTCTCTCTCTCTCTCTCTCTCTCTCTCTCTCTCTCTCTCTCTCTCTCTCTCTCTCTCTCTCTCTCTCGCTATCCTCCTCACGTTTGACCCCCTCTCTCAATCTCTTTCGCTCCACCGCTGTGCTCTCTTCCTCTCTGTCAAATTAACATAGTTCGCACACTTGAATTTAAATAGTGATCGAGGTTGCAGCCCCATCCGCGGATTTCGGGTTTTCTCGAAAGTTTTAGCCAAGTACGCGCGGAGAGCTAGCGACGGCGATTCCATCGCCGTGTGAAATCTGCGCGGACTTTTTGTGGGATTAACTGGGTAATTGGACCGACCGAGGCTTGCGACAAGTTCGAATAAAAACAATATTCGTTGCGTTTAATTCCTCCTTAATGGCAGTCTCTGGAATTTCTTCGTCGAGCACGATCCGCATCGCGTGAACATTTTTCCGACCACCGAAAGGGTTCAGGAACGCATAACGTAATTCGTAATGGCCCAAGTTGAATTGAAGCTTACGAAGTAATCAGAAACTTCAAATCTTAGCTCGTTTAGTTCGATTCTCTTTTTTCTTCTCCCTCTCCCCCCCCCCCCCCGGGACCGAAGGCTTCCTTTGGAGTAGTTTGCTCGTTCACGCGCGAAGGAAATCACACGTCAAGTGTTAGTCGTGAGCCGCGCTAAATTTGACTAGTCTGAAGGAGTTCGTTTAATTCGTTCGCCTGCGGAAATCTACAGCGCAAAACGTGCTCGATTAAACAGACAGAGAGTACAGGGGATATTCGTTGCTGGGGCTCGCGTCGCTATGTATACCAACGCTCTCGAATTGTCTAAATTCGATAGATAAAATAGTCCCATTGTTCCCAATCTATACTGTACCATGAGAAAATGGCGTATGTCACGATTTCCGTTATCGCGGCCACGTTCCGCCGCGCACAATTGCATTTCGGCAACTACTTGGAAAGTGCGCTTAAGCGCCGCTGGTCTCTCTGCGCCCCTTACGCACGTACGCTCGTGTGAACTTACACGCCCGCGATCGCCAGCACGTACACACACGTGCGCTTTTCGGTCGGCATTATGCAAAAGTTCGGAAAGTAACTTCAGATCCCCACATAGGGGAGGCTGAAAAGTTTTCGCGGTACGCCATTCCCTCCATTCGAGCCCGAGGAAATAATTACTACCTAGACGGTAGGTGAAAATTGGTCGTCCGAGAATGCAGAAACATGTTCATCATCGGGCACTGCAGTCGAGAAACTCAAGAAGGCGCGCATTCTCAACTGATGGTGCTTCAATAAAAAAAAAAAGGAGGTGCGAATACTTTGCGGAAAAATAATAAAGATCGATGGAAAATAAAACAATAGCGTAACAAGTATTTCCCACAGAAAGCTATATAATGATAAATGAGATGCATACCACGAGAGAATGAAAGATAACTGTTGGCTCGATAGAGAAAACGAATATAAAGAAGAAAGAATAAATATAACTTTCCATCCCACAGTAAACAATATATCGATACACAATGCAGACATTCGTTTGATCGGATATTTCTTCGTGGTCTTCGTATTTTATTTGTAATCAATCATGTAATATCGAAATGATTCTTTATATTTTTCCGTAGATAAACGGAGCGCGCGTCTCTTTTTTATTTCTTTGTTATTATTATTGACTGCTTGCGTCAATATTATACTTTATTCCTCGTTCACGCCACTTTACTTAGCTTCATAAAACACACAGTTGAGTCCGAATTAGCGTCCGCTCCTTCTTTTTTTTTAACATTTGAATATAAACAGTCGAAATGCTGAACATAATGGCATTAGTCAAAATTGACGGTATCTTTCGAGGGGGAGATTTTTTTTGTCCAGAAGTCACGGAAGGGAAATCGTTTATTTCGACGTATTCAAAAGTTGGGAGGGACGCAGTCCGAACCGTGCTGCATTTTATTGTGTCTGGACCCTCTGGGCACGTTATTTTTCGCTTCCACTCCGCGGAACTCGCGGCGCAGCGGGCTCGTTCGACGCTCCCGAAATTGTCGGCGATCCATTCGTAGCGAAGTCAGTACGACGTCAAACGAAATTGCTCTTCGTCCGCGCCGTGGACAAAACGCGTAAACAGACAGGCTCCTCGCATGCTCGTGCGTAACTTTCTCTTCGACGAGAGTCACAAATCACGCGACGCAACCGGCCGAATGCACGCGGTCATACGTTTCCATACGACAATGGCGCGATGGCGGTGGAATAGCGAGCGAGGGAAAGAGAGAGAGAGAGAGAAAGTGAGAGATAATAGGAGGCAGATAACAGCGGATGGAGAACCCGAAATGACGGAACAGTCGCAGTTTATCCCTTTCTGACGTGGCTCATAAAACTGTCGCTCCCGTAATATTTTACCGCAATCTCTCTCTCTCTCTCTCTCTCTCTCTCTCTCTCTCTCTCTTTCGCGCGCGCGCGCATACATCGTTATCGAGAACACTCGCGGAAACAAGGGACCAACCGGGCGGAAATATACGGGCATTCGGAAATGGGTTGAGATGATCCGAGACGCGATGCAAGTTCCCGGCCAAGTAGTCCCCAAACTTAACGACTCTTCCTGTCGCGATAGGGGAGGAATGTGGGTACGACAAGCGGCACGGGGTGCTCCGACGGCGGCGGGGGCGGTCTTGGCGGAGCCGAGGGAAGAAGTTGGATCGCGTTTCGCGGGAGAGCGCAAACGGTTAATGTACGATCGAAGGAAGAAGGAACGTTCGCAGCAATCCAGAACGACCGGAGGGGTTATTCCAGGTTGAACGATAGCGCCAAGGAATAAGTACTGTTCGCCGGAAAAGCTCTCCATTGGATACGGAATTGGATGTTCGGGATAAGAGAGAGTAAGGAGAAGCAGAGAGAGAGAGAGAAGAAAGAGGGGAAAAAAGGGAGAGAGAGCGGAATCGATGGTACTCTCAAACAATTCTTCACCGTGTATTGACCGTGGGTAAATCAATCAGAGACAGTCGTTTTGACCTTTACGATCAGATTCCGGTTGATGCAACGACAAAGCGAGATGAAACGACCGAGATAGAGTGAGATAGTGAGACCGGGAAGGAAAGTGAGATAGATAAAAGGATAGACGGAGATAGAAAGGGAGAAAGAGAGCAAAAAACGCATCGAGGGGGGAGCGGTAAAGAAGCAAAGCAGAGAAGGGAAGATCGAAGTAGAGAGGAGATTTCTGATGTTGTTTGTCCAATTGCAATTACGCTATCCAAGACCTTCTTGCGCCAAAGGCAGGACAAAAATCTTTTAAGTGCATCGCGTGGATCAGAACGCTGCGAACATCGCGATTGCGCGATGGATTTCTCCCGACTGAACGGTTAACGGAGCTTGTGAATCCGTTTTCGAGCTTATTACGTTTCTGTTTACATTGCCTGTTCTCAGATAGAACGATTGTATCTCAATTACATATTGGCGAGAGTTATTTTTAAGAAAAGTCCAATAGAGCGAACGTAAGTAAATCTGTAACTTTTAAAAAATTCAAATGTTATTTATAAACTAAATTATATTATATTCTCAAACGCAGGATCGCCGTCGTATGATTTTCAATTAAACCTCACGTCTCTTTAATTGAGCGAGCGTTACAAAATTAGATCTCCTATCTATAGAAACTTTCCGGCTAAGAATAATCCCGGAGCGTGTTGAATTATGAACATCTTATTATAGAACATTCTATACATATATATATTCTTTTAATACATAAGTATTCAAAAGCAAACTTTGTTTTGTCGACTGATTGTCAAGTACCGCAGGGAAATAATTCCGCGAGTTTCAATTCGGAAACATTTACTTATATGACGACAAGAAATCATATCGAAAACCGAATCACTTCCGCGCGATAGCGTTTCAATGATGCATGACGAGTACCGAAGGGCTAAAAAGCTCTCTCTCTCTCTCGCGACCCGGAGAGAATTGGAGAACCGAACAATTTCGTCAGGCGCGTTTTCCCATGCGAGTCCCCGCCGGGTATTCGATAATCTGCGGCGGAATCGTTCTTTTATATTTCATAAATTGATACGTATACGACGGAAACGCGTACCTGCGGAGCGAGATGGTGCCCAGCCACGTACAAACAATAGCGAATTGTGGGCCAGTGGGCCAGAGGCAGGGACGATGATTTAATCGGTACGTCGGGTCGTCCGACATTCGGTCGCATAAAACATGCAGCGTCCCGTGATGAATCGCGCGCGCGTGTTTGCCATGCGGCTCGCCTCTAACTGGCGTCATCGCAATTCCATTAAACCGCCGTCCCGGTGCGACTCTGCAAACGCCACGACTTTATTAAACCCACATACGAGCGTTCTACCCCATACTTTTCTCTTCATGTCAGAATTTTAAGATATTTTTTTACATCTTTTCTCAGAGCTTTGCACGTATCTCTCTAAAGCTAAATTCGAGCTAGTTTTTTTCTTTGATAACACTTTTAACACATTGCTCCGATCAACACGCGTAAATATAGTGGTACTCAGTTAAGATTGATAGTTTATGTGTTTCTAAGATGCTGACTTTTAATTATCTTCCTTTACAAATACTTGTAATGGCGAGTAAACAAGATTTAGATGAACTGAATTATAGTTAACAACTAGTCTCAAGAAAATAATACTGGTGGAGACAAGAATACCTGCCTCCAAGCGATACTTCCGGGTAATTCAATGAGCAAGTTTTCAATTTAAAATTCGATTCGCTCTTTGATTCTATTTTCTTATCGTCACGGCCTCTTACGTAGGGTGCAAGTGGTAAAAGCATCGTCAGAGGCAGATTACGTAAAATAAATGTCGAAGACGATTGTCTAATTATGTGCAAGCAGGGGAAACAATATTACGACAACGAGGCGCAAAACACAGGCGAAATCTTAAAAAGAAGGAAAAAAACGGTCGAATGTTAATTCGGGCAACGGCATAAACGTAATTACCGCACGATCGAGAAACTCGTAACCGCTCATTATCATCTCCCCGTTAAAAGGCAAGATTCTCCCCCGTCGTTATTATCTACTCTCTCACCTTTTACGAGAGGAGATGGCCTTTCTAATGGACGTGCCGATCGTGCGCACGGGTTCGCGGCCGTGAACACGCACTCTTTCTTCCACGAAGGGACGCGTTCCGAGACGTCCGTCTCGCCCTCTCGCTCGGCACGGCTCGACCCGGATCCCGAAATTATTAGCTTCTGCGCGGGTCCGGGCGCGGAAGCCCGGACGGCGCACACAGCGCAGTAAAAACTGCATAGCCGATGCAAGGTGCGACCAATCATTTTCGGGGGTCGTGAGGCGAAGGCGAAAGAAATTGCCGGGCAAGCTGTGTGCACGACGTTCGTCGAGAGAGGGACCCGTGGCAGCGAACACCTGCTGCTCTCTCGGCCGGCATTATACGACGCTCGCTGAACGCTCGCAAACCACTACCAGCAGCGTAGCTGGTATGCCTTCCTTTTTCTCGGGTCCCGTCTCCTTCTCACATCGCGTTTAAACATTTCCGAAGAACCGGCTAACTCCCGGCGGCCCCCATCGTCGGATCGGCAGCGTTCACGGGCGTGAGAACCAGCGGGGGCGGAGCGGCAGGAATTTAGTAGTTTTCTTCGTCGTCGGGTTGGTTATCACTCATCTCGCCGGGCCGTCGCAGCTCCCCCCCCCCCCGTCGAGCACACGGCCGCTGGCGCTTCGTGGACCAGATGGCGGTCGCATTAAAAACTTTTCGCGATTATGATTTCCCGATTTCAATGGTCAGACACGTGCCACTGCGAATAGGGAGGGGCCCGGCCACCTATTCGCTCTGGCGACCTTAAAAGACCCCGCGCGTAGCTTTATGTGTTTTTAAAGCACATGATGTAACTGCACGCGGCGGGTTTTTCTACGATAGCCTCTTCGTCCGGCCGCATTGACTCGCAGTGACATAATACGACCTTATAAAAGTGTGCTGTACAAAAAAGCAATAAAGTTATCAGAATATTGACGGAACGGTGATAAAAACGGCGTTATAAACGTTCCGATACTAACGCTTAATGGAAAATCGATCTCTCTTTGGAAAATCATAAGTTGCAAATTTATAGATTAAGATATGCCTAAACCTCTTTTTGTTCCTTCGCTGTAATAGTTTCAAATATAACAAAGCGAAAAAAATTACAGATGCAATCAAGTACATTTATTATAATTTATTAGTTTTAAATACGTTATTTCATCAAAGTATGATAAATAATAAAACGAAAATATATTTTGTAGTTTTATCAAATATAATAAACACGTCAATATGAATACGACAAATGTAAGAGATAGTTGCAAAAATTTTTTATACGACAGTTGCAAATTATTAATAAATTATCTATTAGAATTAATAAATTCTTATTTATATTGTCACTATTAAATTTCAGAAGTAGCGAAATCCCCTTCTCTGACAATCCGAATACGCCATTACGAGAAAATGTATCTGTTTCTAGTGCCGTTGCACGAATACTTCATTTACTTGAAGTAATACATCAAGAGGGAGCCATATATGGATTCGGGGTTCGTATCTAGAGACTTACCCCTTGCTCGTTATTGTTCGGATGGTGATGGACCGCCGACGAATAAATTTCCCGACGAATCGGTGGAAGCGCAAAGAGGGGAGACGCATAGCCCGCGACGACCGCCGACACATCCGTACTGTATCCTCCCGCGAAATTTACGAGGGCTATTTTAAATTCATAAAGATATTTGTATTCCCGGTTGTCGCATAATCGTGCATTCGGTCGTTTCACGACGCGCGTTTCCTCGACGTCGCAATGCAAACGGCCGGAGCAGCAACGGCAGATTCACATAGGAATCAACGGAACGAAATCATGGAAACATATTGAGCTAGTCTTCAACGTGAATGACTACTAACGTTATTCTGTATACAAAATAACACAATGATATAACGCTAAATATACCATAAACAAGAAATTTTGAGTGTCAATCTAAAAATAGTTATAAAATTGTTTTATCACGTAACTATGAATTATTACTAATTTGAGTTAATCAATTAATCGTAGCAATTAATTTTTTCTATTTAATTCAATAAATAATTTTGTCAAATTTTGAATATTGACGTTCTTGAATTCCAGACACTGCGCCTAATGGACGAAAACGTCGAACTGCACTTTGGCAGTGTTTAACATTATCCTGCCGGAGGGCAAAGAATTGTCTCTGTCCTGTTTTATCTGGGACACTGACTGCAAAGGCAACTTCTAAGTCGTTCCGAAGTTCGCGAGTATAAGAGAATTTTCGCCTGTCGCGCTCTCCGGAAAGTTAATAAACATTAGCAAATCGGCTCTCTCGTCGCGTAATAGAGCGTCGTAAAATTTCCCGACGCGGATATTTTCCGCGAACAAGCAATTGCGCGAGGCAGCGCGATGGGGCGCGGAGGCGGTAAACATAAATCTCGTAAATGGAAATAGTTGCCGTATCCCGAAATTAAATCGACCGGCGACATTTCGGACTGTTTAAGTACAATGGGACACGAATCGCAATTCCAGGCGACAGACACGGCTCGGTTAGCTAGATAAATGCCGTGCCGCAGTTTCGTGCGCGGTTTCTCTCGCATCGGACCGCACGATGTAGCAGCGATGGCGCTCAAACCAATATCTACCCGTAACTTTGGAGGGCGAACTGACAAAATGGAGAGAACGGGTAGGAATAGATTGCGCAGCAACTTTGAGATATTTCCATTAAAAAGCAGTTATACTATTTTAAGTATTGTCATTAGGTATGTCTGATGCGAATGCGCGCCAAATGAAAGGTTCAAGTACGAAAAGTAAAAACATCCGGATTCAAATTTTGTTACAGCCAACTATCAATCATGCGTCTGTTGTAAGAGTCGTCAATCTTCTTAATATAAGAAGACAGAATTCTTACAATATTGATTCTTAGACAATACTAGAAGCTCAGCGACTACCGTACACAGTTAATGGTGTTCCTTTCATAGGAGCTTATGAGGATACATATTTTACCAAAAAAGCAGTTCAAACGATACATTTTTATTTAAAAAAAAAACAATTAGTCCTAAAAGATAAATGTTTTTATTTTTGAATGAGTATTTCTACCCTCTATTGATTTATTTTTATCATTAGTCTTACAAAATACTTTGTACTTCCTGCGTTCTTGAGATAGGTATGTGACGCTAGACGCCACACTGTGTCGATATAAACATTTCAAATTTCACGTTTACGTTTAATTGATCTGTCGCAATTATGGAATATTTTACATAAATCTCTTTGTGTTCTCTGTGTTCTCAAATCTAAAATTTGTCCTGTTATAAATTAAATTTACGTTGTCCTCGGCGCGAAGAGTACTCGATACCTGGATTCAAAATATTAGATTCAGAATATGCGCGCGTCTTAAAATTTGGCACAATCCCAACCGCGCGTTAATCGATTTTTTCCCTCAGACTTTCCCGCTCACGTGCGGAAATTACGCGCGGTACAAGAACAAACGTATAAATAATGACGCGAAGTAAGCACGACAAAAACGTCGCAATCCCTCATCGATTTAATGCGTTGCCATGGGAGCGACGGAAGGAAAAAAACTGTACCGCGGATGCTGTGAGCGTAAAAGCCCATCGCATACAAATTTACATAAGAGCATAAGTATGGCGCGTGGGCGTCTGGACCCAGCGAGATGCCTCGAATAAGCCAAGTATTGTTCCATAGAACATAATATAAACATGCAGATAATGGATATAACAGAATTAAAAATGAATGTGATATTTTTTTAAGTACGGATTATATTTAATTAAATATAAAGTGTGAATAGTAACGCGATGTATCCATTAGGTTATTGCATTATTAAGCATTACTTGGCTAATGTAATTGCATGTAACTGTAATTTTATGTCATAATAAATAAAAAAATTTCTTTTTATCACTTATATAAAAGAAAAAAATTTAATGGTATATGCACAATTCCCACTTTTTAATATTTATATAAAATCCTTTATTAATTATCCTGTATTAATTAATTTTCTTGATATTACGTTGAAAATATTTTTTTATACCACAATTATAGGTAATTACACATAACGATATCTCACAGTCGGCAATTTATAGGTGTGAACATTATTCTTATCTTGTATCATGGCGTGTATAATTTCACGATGCATAGACATACTTTTTACATTTACGCTTACACACCTCGTACGAAAGTCGCGTCGTCAACCTCGTAAGAATTCAGGGCAAGGATGGTATAATAAATATTTCTTGGCGGGCAATGTTCGATGTGCACCACGCGTACGGCATATCGCGCCGCATAAAGGGAAGATATACTCGAACGAGAAAACGTTACCGTCATGGATCCTCCGGTGTACTACGTTACATCGGCCGCTATACTACGTGGGGCACACCGGAAAGTTCGAGATGCGGTGGCCTCAAGATTTCGGCGCCACTAAAATGCCGGGCGTCGACTTCACTACGAAGCCGGTGGAATAGAACGTGCCTTCTCCCCCGTTTCGTTATCTTGGTCACGTCCCGTCTGGACCCCTGGGCGCGTTTCCTCGGAGGAAAAGAGATACTCGAATATTTGTTGCCTGAGAATCGCACGGCCATCTATAACCGCCGGTATCTATATAGGATGTATCAGACGTCGCGCAGTTTTCTGGATGGTGTAACCACAGATAATAGAAGCCGAACCGGAAGAAACTGTGATTGCCATCGTGACATGAACTCTCACGTAACGTTTCTGTTGTGAGAAATTGCCATATCAATAGGAACCTCAAATAAAAAGTTTACAATTAAATTCGAGCTTGCAATTTTTCTCAATTAATTTCAAGACAATTTTTCTGAAATTAAAATTCCGTTGTTATTTTTGTTATTTCAGTTATTTGTGATCGCAAAGTTCATTTTACCAAATGCAATATAATCTTACTTGCGTTAATATTTATATGTATATTTAGAGAAATGTCATTGAATTATTTTTATAACTTGGATTGTTTCCATTAAGTTCCGCAGTTTCAGCAAATATAAGATCAATATCTTTTTCGTGCGTTCAAAATGGAAATTGTGCGCCGGTCGTTGTGAACTAAAAATAATGCATACAGTTTATTCATTGTTTCGGAAAAAAAATAAACAAACGATATAGTCGCAAATGGTGGACACTGTTAAGTAAACAAATCTTTTTTCGGTTCAATTTTGGTAGGCAAAACAATATAACTGCAACGGGAATCAAACCGCCAACGTTATCCGTGCTATGCTCGATTTATCGATAAACACAAGGTAAACGATCCGCTGTGTGATTTTTTGCCACTGCAAGCTATGAGCTACCAGAATTTTTTCGCTATATCGAAGTTTTTCGGATGTAACAAGTTCTGATACCGACAATCAAACGTATCAATCTCTCCCCTTAATCTATCCGACAAGTTGTGGACCCTGCCAGCGACATATGATCACAAATGTATTAATTCCCGTGTTGAAAAGTTGCATGACAACTGGTGAATTAACTTGCGATTCAGCCAACCAGATGCGCACAAAGACGCCGACAATCCCGGTTTCATTTGATATGGAACTCTCACGCGATCTCAAGTCGTCTCGTGCATGACAGGCAACTCTTTGCCCGGCAATGTCGCGAGCTGCCGGCGCCGGATGTCAAACGAACGAACGCGAGATAGCTGTTAATTAATGGGCGACGGGAAATACGGGCGTGACAGCTGAAATTTCGTCGTTTTACGTGCGCGCAAGGACACCGGGGAGGACGTGGGGAAAGAAAAGAAGGAGAGGGAGGGAAAGGCGAGAGATGTAACGGGAAGACAGAAAGGCGGAGAAAATAAAACGCGGTGCGAGAGCGGAAGGGCTGGAAACGCGGAATACATTATACCCCGGAAAAAGATGAATCATACCGCTGATGGAATAAGCGCTACCGAGTGCGATGGCCGCAGCAATTTGTAGGGGCCGACGTGCCGGCCGAACGAACGGCGATACGGAAACGAGAGAGAGAGAGAGAGAGAGAGAGAGAGAGAGAGAGAAGAGAGATTGGATGAAAGATAGAGAAAGAGGGAAAACGTAAGGGAGAGGGGAGAAAGAGCCCGATGAGCCGGCGAAACTTATAATGGAATCATCCTTCTGACCTTACCTCACCTAAGGAAGCCGGCGCATAGGCCATAGAAAACTAGTTCCCAGTAATTCCGTCTTTGATGCGAACCACGTTGCATTCTCGCGTCCCTGCGCCTTTTCCTCCCCTCCTCACTCTACCCTCCTAAGTGAGTCGCCGCTCATGCCGCGACACGCATTAGATACATACGCCGCAGTCAATGGAATAGCGCTCGACCGTAAACTTGACACAATTGCCGCTACGACGTAACTCAGGCTCAGCACAATGCCGGGCGTATTGCCTTCTCTTGACCTGGCAGACAGCACGGGACGTCGAGAGTGAGCGAGATAGATGGGACGGGAAGAAAAAGACAATGCCAGAGGGGAAAGGAGAGAATAGAAAGGTATGAAAGGGAATGAAAGAGATCCGAGGAAAGGTGAGACGCTTCGACGAGAAGGTGGATATCTGTTATACGTTCGTGCAACTTTTGTAGGTTTTGCTGGTGACGCACGAAGTAAAAACGGTCGATATGCGGCGGAACGGCAGCAAATAATAATAGTAGGACTTAATTTTATAGCAGGATAGATGCATCAGTAAATAATTGGTTAAAGAGTATTATCAAGCCAATGTAAATTATTTTTATCATACACTTATTTGCGAGATATCAATTAAGATCTATTTTTAAATGTCATTTAACTTTACTTGAAAATTATACAATAAAAGGCGAAAGAAAAATTCAGCAAAAATGAGCATTACAAAGATGAATGCTCATTGAAATGAATGAATCAGTACAATAGTAGTTGAATAATATGGAAAAGGCCTTGTAGCTTTTTATACATATGTTACCATCACTTTATGTTGGAAAGCTGCATAAATGTTTACTGAGAAAATCTACCGCAGGGTGCAGATCGTATTTTGTAGCGATTTCAGATTTCTTGGCGTAAACAGAAAAAAAGACAGAGCGAGGGGAGACAGACAGTGGGGAAGAGTAGGACCAAACGAGTGGGTGAACAAGAGGAAAGCGAAAGGAAGAGATATCTTGATGGAGCGCAGCGGCAGGGAAAGAAGAAGAAAGGTGGAACCCTATTGAGTCGGTCCATAGGTTTACTGCCATTATTTTCCCCGTACATCCTAGCCCCCATTGTATCGGGGCGTGAGGCTGCGGAGTGAGCATCTGCCCTCCCTCCGATCCTCTTCGCGCGGCATGCACCCGCTCGCCGCTTCCACTCCCCGAGACCACTCGAGGCTGCTTTTTGTCCAATCATGCGCGCGAAATATTGCCGCCACGGGACAACCTCGACGGTCGTTGCAACGAGAAGGGGGGAGGGGGGAGAAAAAAGCAAGATGTCATTCGGCCGACTGATGTATACTCTGATAGCATGGGGTCGATGGCAAACACGTTGTGATACGTGTTACTTTCGAAAGGCTAGAAGCTGAAATCGGCTACTCACTCTCAGGTATGCCCGGAGAAAATTGACCCTTCCCTTTCGTAAGTGCAGTCAAATCCCATGGTGCGAGATAATTCCCGATTTCAGCCACTTTTTAATGTGTGCACACTCGCGAATTTAACCGACGCGGCGAATTTATGCGCCGGTAATCAAGTTTTCGTCGAGTACGTTTAAAGCCGAGCTTCATTATCGCTCATTTTTGACCGTGTTACGTTTCGCGTTTCGTGTATAATGGCGCGAGTTTGTCGCATTAATGAGTGGTAGCGTTATTTACGTACAATTGAAAGCTTCAAATTCCATTTTACAAAGAGGGAATTTCATGTATCTGAATGACGAGTACACTCGATTGATGTCACGATAAATGCTACAGATAAATTTCATGAAACATATAGGATATTTCAGAAGATATGCTGTGTGTATGTATATGTGTTAAATAATAATAATATTGTTTTTTAATTCTAAGATAACAATATCATATATTTGAATAAATAAAATTTCCTTCTTCATATGCTATTATATTTTCTATATATATGTATTATCAATTATATTTTTATCTTAATTTACACATTTTTATTTTTCGTAAATTACTTATAAAGCAAAAATAAAGCAAATTAGTAAAAGATATTAACTTACTCCAATAAAAAACAAACGAAAAAATAATAAAACAAAAATTCTTTTTGTTATCATTTCATTCATTTTTCTATTTCCAGAACAAATATAATTTTTATAAATAACAGAAAATACAGGTCAATATCAGTCTTCTATATGTTGAAAGATTTTTATAACTCGGCAATAAATATCTCACAGTAGCCTCGCAATATAATTTAAAAATGCCAGAGAAGTTACAAATACCGTTGTGAAGCCTAGATTATGTTTTTCCAAGCTCATGCGTGTATACGTAATGTAATGCTTTCGAAGTTAATTAACGCATTTACGATTTTTTTCGCACGAATAACTATCGGGATGTGTTTCCACTTCGCTGTTCCGGCTCCTGTTTCAATTATACCGCCAACGCGTTTGCACAATTACACGTGGCTTTATGGCGTTCGTGTATGGCAAAGTTCGGCCGCGTGGGCGACGAGAACGGAGGATGATACCGCGAACAAGGCGATTACACGAGCAAACTTGGATCACCTCTACAATTGCGACTTCACCGATGGATACCGATAGACCGAATGGTGCCGAGTGCGGAAAATTTCGCTGACGAGACTTCTGCTCGCTCTGCGGCTCCTACCGAAGAGAATCGCGAGTATCATTGGGCGCCAACTATTTTTATGCTACCGTGCGCAAGCATCGCGGACGGCGGTCATAAAATCAGAGATTTTCCATAACGAAATGCTATGCAAACTGCGCGTACGATGGTCGCAATTATGCGCGGTTCTAACGATTATTGCGCCGGGCGCAACTCTGTTACGAGATTACGAGACTGTCTCGTAACACCTGCCTAATGCCCGCGACCACTACACCATCATGTAAAGTAATCCTTGTTTCACCAATCTCATGCGAGGCGAACAATGCCTCGTTGTTCGTCCGCTTCCGTTTCCCATCTTTCACCTTGTCTCGCTCTCTTTTTCTCTTTTTCTTCTACTTCTCTCTCTCTCTCTCTCTCTCTCTCTCTCTCTCTCTCTCTCTCTGCAGAACGTACGGTTCTCGTCGCGCCGACCACAATAAAAAGAACAGCGCGACATTGTGTAAAAACCGGTACGACGGATCGTTGTTTCGCGAGATCTTGCACTATCGCACCGTGATTTCCTCCGGGCTAATCATCCGCCGCCAAGCCGGTTTCCACTAGCTCGTTTTCTATGCCGTTACTGTGCCTTATTAATTACGGCGGCACTCGGCATGCATATCCCGCGGTGTAACGCCAATTAATTTCCTCGAGCACGGGAATTAATGTCAAAGGGAGAATGAAAACGTGGAAGGCAATTGCTAGCGACGACGACGACGACGGTATTTCCACGTAAATATCGTGCAAGAGCTTGCTTAGAACGGATCTCGAGATTCGCTTGAAACAGTTCTTATTCAATAAAGATTCATTAATCTACAAGATTCCACAGCGATCAATTGATAGATACTCATTAAATATTCCAATTTAACCTATTTATTATCCCATTGGCTCTTGACTTACATTCGTAGAGAGTAAGACAAAAGATCGTGACGCGTCTGATTCTGAACATTATCGGAATAATACTCGAATTCGATAAACATTGAAATGTCTCCAGTTTTTATTTGTAATCCATTTCTAATACAGAAATCAAATGATTGTTTAATTTTAATCTCTTGAAAGTATCGAACGGCAAGCATCTCCTTAAGTAAAGAGGATTTGCACGGAGCACTTATTTTCCATAAATGTAAATATACTCCGGAGCGAGAGAGTAAATATATTAGACGTGAAACGTTATTCCCTGGCGTACAAGCTCTTTGTATAAACGAACGCGCAAATATATACTCAGTTATTAATTAAAGCGGACCCATAAGAGAAATAGAGTTTCCCCTCTATTTTCTTTAAAATTTACGCTAACGACATTAGTTTTGTTTCCACGGTTCCCACCATGGTCCACGGCTATCTCCGTCGCGGGATCTCATTTCGCTTCGCACTTTGTTCCTCTCTTGAAAACCTCGAAACTTCGGATTATGAGTGCTTGTGAATTCAGCTTGAAAAATCAATCGAAACTTTCCTCGGTTTTATTCGTTCGCGGCGCGAATCATTGAGGCTCCTGAAATTTGTACTTAAGAATTCCGTTACGACTACATGCCTGGACTATCGAACCAGAAAAGAAATATCGAGAAGCTCCGCGTAGTTCTCCATCACTCTTCCGTAATCATTTAATTTCGTTGCAAATTTATTCGCTTTCGTCACTAGTTTTATTTCCTCTTAATATTATTACTACTAGCAGGCTGTTTCAACATATTATCCGCATTTAAATTCTTTTCATTTTCCTCGTCTTCCTTCCTGTTTAAAACCAGTCATTCAACATCGAGCATCAATTCAATTAACTGAGAATACTAAAACAAAGACGATGCTTAAAACACGTAGGAGGAACGCATCGAGAAGAAAATGCCGCGGGAAATGTGTGTTAAAAAGTATCTAACGGACTGAAGACACGCATGCAGTCCAAAGTGGAACGGATGGAATGAAAATTACATAGTGGATATAATAAAGTGCAGATCATACGAAGTTCCGAGTAATTTCGTCCGCGGGCTCAAAGACCCTAATGACGACTCGCTCCACCGCGAGTAGCCAGCATATCGCGTTTCGACTTTTCGCTTCCGCCGCAATTTTTCCAGTTTGCTTCTGCGCCCGTAAATACCTTCGAAACGTTTTCCGCATTTTTTCCAATTAGATTATATACGGGAAACGGCTATTTTGCGTGTAACTTTTTTTCCTTTCTTGCAGTCAAATGCTTTGTGTTTGTTGGTTCCTATCTTACGCTATTCGCGTTGTATACGTTAATTGCAAAAATTAAAAAAAAATTATTAGCACAAACCATATATGCTACTTTAGAAATTTCTAACAAAAACAACAAAGATTTTTTCAGAAAAAATATAAAATATGAAAAATGGATATATAAAAATTCTATTTTCCTTCATTTTTCTAAAAATGGACTTTGTTTTTATGCCTGGAAATTTATTTTATTTTTGCATGAAATACGTATAAATGTAGGCTAATAATTTTTGGAAAGAACAATCTTATTATGTATTTTCGTTTCCTCTATTCACGTTTCTTTTTATATACTTGAACAAAATGAACACAACTCGAAGTAGAAAATTTCTTGCCCTTGGCAATGGCTGAGTAGCAGCGTAGAAAAATTCTAAAAATATATGCTCGGTAATATTATAAAATTATTCCACTGCTCCTGTAGCTTTCGTGCATACCGCAAAATTATGCGGCTGTTTTTCCTGTCCGCCAACGTTCCGTCGCGAATCATCCGCTCGCGTTATTTTTTCACGCTCGATGTCCTTCGGCGAATGTCTTATTACTTCTGCATTGTTACCATAAAACGAGGATGTTATGATAGGCACCGCGCTCCATTTTGCGGATTCCCAAGGAAAGAAGACCATGCGAGAGAACGACAGACTCTTTTTCTCTCTTTCTTCCCCTTGTCGAGCTGCCACCCCCCGGAGGCATCGAATCCCGCTCACGCTTATCTTACTTTCAATGGGCGCAGAAAATTCTCCGCTTCCCGCTTGCTCTTTTCAGGCGTCTCGGCCAGACTAACGTTACGGTGACAGGTAAGAGAGACGGCAATTGAAATAACAAGAGAACGTTAAGGAGGAAGCCGGTATGAGAACGAGTGACGTGAAGGCCGCTGTGCCGTGCGAATCCCGAAGTTTCTTTGAAAAGAATCCACTGCGGTACACCCGTCTTCCGTCCTAGATACGATTGCGAAGCGTTCTCGAAAAATTTGTCCCTTTTCAAACCGAATTCACAATGTGACCGGGATCCGATACGTTTGCATCCCTTTGCATGAATGTTAACCCATTCGTAATTTTTAGATAGTTCTCTAAGCTTAACTTAATTGTTCAGCGCTAGAATGGCCGACTACTGGACATTTAATTCTATAAGTTTTTCAGCCATAAGATCCATATTCTTACAAATTTTTAGTTATTAATTATGGAAATTGCGAGAATAAATTAAAATTATCAATCAGAAATTCATTTTAATTTTCTTTCATGTTTGACAGGGAAAGGTATTTTCATAAATAAATATGAACAAAAGCTAATAGACGATAAAACAATATTCAATATTCAATTTTAAACTGCGTTTTAAACTTTCCCCTTTTATGTAACTTGATCATTTTTATTTATTATATTATCTTCTTTCAATTTATTATTAATATTTAACTTTTGTAAATTTGTATATAAATTTCAGAAACATTTTTATTCTAAAATCTATCAACTAAAATATACGAAAACTCCATTCTACACTATTTTACACTATAAATCAGACTTTGTATCGATGCGCGAAGAAAAAAACGCGTTGACTTTTAAATGCGCATGTGACTCGTTACGCCGAAAGTCACGCGCACCTCTGAAATCGTGAAATCACCGATACAGAAAATTTGATGGCCGGAGCTCGGACGAGGCTAACCGAAAGCCGACAGGAGTACGTCGGGTAATTCGAAAATTTCCCACCCCCATCGGACGTGGCCGGCGAAGGGAGGTGCGACGTTCCCTCATTGTTACGTTCGGCTAACAATGCGCGCCGTAACAAATTCGTCGCTGGTGCGGTGCATAATTGGGAGCATTTCTCTCTTTCGCGCGCGTGTCTCCAAGGTCCTTTCACTCGTTTTCTCTCTCTCTCTCTCTCTCTCTCTCTCTCTCTCTTTCTCTCTCTCGCACTCGCAGCTTTGTGTCGGATGTGGAAAATATATTCCAGGATCAGCGTGAACGCATAATCTCCCGGCGCTAAGAGTAGTCATGGATCCCTTTCCCCCGATCGACATCGTTAAATCGGCCATATGCTTAAGTCTGGTCACGTTCGCGCACCCGCTGCTGATAAATTGATTGCGTTTCGGAATTCTCTTCGGCGCGTTGCAGCTGCTGTTAGCACAGCTCGACCGAATTTTCATCGGAGCGCTCCGTTATGATTTTATACGGAACTACACCTCTTCTTAATGTCGCGTACCACGCTGCCTATTTGCGGCCCGTGCCTTTTTGCGGCTGAAATTCCGGATCGCGAATCTGACATCGCGTGGAGACGTGTGTCCCACTTTAAACTAAACGAGATACGTAACAATCCCGACACAACGCGGCATTTGACTAATCAGCGACAGCGACGACGACGACAACGACGTTGCACCGCGTGCTTCGCGCCGCTTGCAGCTTCAGTAATTAGTCTGCCATTGCCGGCTGTGCCGCCGTAATAGACTTGACCCGCCTTCTACATTCCTGAAACTTCGGCCGCAACGTTGCGGCATTACAGTTGTGTTAATTACACGGCGGAGCGGCGGAAAATCGTCGCATTGCGTCGCGCGTCACCTGCGTAAGCACTTTGGGAAACCACAGGTGAACATGCGTACCGCCCTACGAACTGCGTAACTCGCGGCAAGAGACGTTCAGGATAATAAATATTATTTATAGCTCTTTATTAACTCGAGGGTGCATAACCAAGTTCGAAATGCATTGCTTGCTCTCGCGTTTCAGAGATATTAAGATCATGTTTTATTGCATGTTTGTATAATGAATAATACATATATGGCCAGACGAATATCATTATTTTCAATTGTACATTTTGAGCAAAATAAAAATTGAATAACATGACAGTTTAAAATATTAATTGTATTGAAGAGGAATTTATTATTATTTCCTTGTACCTCTCTCGAAAAGTTCAATACCAAAAAATCGTATCTTAAAAAGTCACCTTTTTAATGTACGAAAATAGTTATGTACCGCATTATACAAGTTGTAAATGTTTCCTTGGTGAAAATCGAGGTACTTTTGTGGCAACGCTCAAAAAGCGGGCACAAGACATCTGAAAGAGATTTATTTTGCCAGCGGCGCAGTAAAGTATTCTAGTTTTAGAAATAAAACGGTATGTATGTGTATGTACAGATACATATGGAGCGACTCGGCGCGCGTTGTTTTCATTCATAACATACGAAACCCTTTTCTCGCTCGGTATTCGCGTTAAGGCCAGCCTTTCGCCGAGTATCGCCGGCAGTATGCCCGCGCGCTAACTTCATTTATTGCGGAATCGAGAGCGAATTAACTCCGATATTTGTTACCGCGTTGCCCCGCTGTAAACCGGCACGGATCCGCAACGCGTAAATTGCAAATTAACTCTAACTCGTAAATTTGTAAATCACGTACGGGGGAATCAGCTTTCGCGGAACGCGTACGTGAGGTAGCGTACAAAAAAGAATTGTATCTCCCGTTCTGCCGTGCCGCCACCGCCCAGTACCTTATGGTGGAAGCGGTATCGATTTATGCGCGGCTATGAATCCACCGAAAATTCGCCCGGTCCCTTGCGGTGAGTCACATCCGTTCCTTCGGCACTAAGTCGGCGACATGCGAGGGGAAAACGCAGCCAAACGGGTATATCCGTTGATACACCACTGAGTGGCTCGTAAGAACACCGGGAGAAAAAGGTAGTCAATGTAACTATATTTTATGGTGGCGGCATTTATATCCATAACCGCTCCATTCCGCGCCGCATCGATCGCGTGTGTAAGGAAAGCACGTGTAATCGCGTGCGGAGCTCCATTATATAATACACATTCGCGCGTATCTTCACGAATATAAATACGTCGATGATACGGATTTCAGCACATACAAGAAGAACCCATTAATACAACAAATATTTTTCTATTATAAGATTCGTGGAGTCGCGGCTGAGCAAAAAGCTGAAGGGGCTCGAAATAAAGTATACAAATCGCGCGGAGTGTCTAAGGAGGGCCGCGTAAATTTTTCAAGAGCACTCCCCTCGAGTCGCATCGTCGTCGTGCCGCGCGAGCTGTCGCCCGCTTCCCATTGTTCAAGGGAAAAGAGTCTCGAAGAGCGGGCAAAGGGCGAGTCAGAAACGCTAATAAAAAGGAGAGAGAGAAGCGCGTCGCGCGATAAGATGAAAAGCAGCACGAATTAAAAGTCGGAGTGGTGCTTAAGTGAGACGCGGGGGAATCCGGATGAAACGTTATATACCGGGCGTGGCGGTATTCGCGACCGTAGAAAATCGTAGAGTGTTAAAGGGGAAAAATGCTCTCCAAATTGACCAAATACACCGCCAGATAAGTCGTTTAACGGCTTTACCGGGAAGCTGTCCCGTTGTTCTTCCGCGTCGCGCGCCTGGCTTGAGAGAAAAGCCGCGAAGTGACGATGACAGTGCCGCGTACAAGTCGAGCTAAAAGCACTATAAAAGCGTTCCGCGACCTCCTCGGATGTCGCGCGGATGCAGGTGTTTTATGGGCATACCGGCAGCACTCGATAAGATTAGTGAAGATTCTAAGAAGCAGTCGTCGCCATAAAACCGCATAACTTGGCGCGTCACGTCACCTTCTCTAGAACGAATGAATCAGTCACGCGTCTCGTTTCAAAAACGCTACAGCCGTGAATCTCTATCTAGCTTTTCTTCCGAGCTTTCTTTTTTTACATTCCTAAGCGCGATAGGCAAACTATTCTGAAATCTCTGATTTTATCTTTAACGAATTCCTCGACCAAATTGGAATCGCTCTTTTCTTAAATAAAACATCGGGATATCAGTACTTTCTGAACTATGTAATGAGATAAGATTCTACAGACGAAATAAGTTAATCAGGTACTAATTTCTGAACTTCTGCTAAGTAAGAAGATGTAGCTCTGATTGCGTAATAATCTGTCACAATGGTCATATTTCAAAAGCAAAACTTTTAAAAGTTTCTTAGTTTTGAATGTATGGCGTGTTTGCGTTTTAAGGTAGAAGGACACATTATTCACGATATATATATAGATTAAAATACTATCTCGTATATCAGTCTCGGAGATTCCGTCATTTCGCTTATCAACGAACCTGATTATTACTTATCCATTTCACGACTAATGCATGCATTCCGACGGCATGACGATAACGCGTTTCATCTGTCCGTGAAAGCCAGAACCGATGTTCTGACTGCGTGTTGTACTTTTACGAGCGGCCCTGTCGCTTGAAATGTCAACGGTGGACGCTCTCGGGAGTTTTCCCGGGTATTGTGAAGAAGGTGCACTCGTCGCCGGCTTATTTGACTCGTTTCGTGCGCGAACATCACGAGTTACATTTCCACCGGCTTCCGACGGCAGCCGCACTAAAGGCGGGCACAATGGCCAACAGCCGGAGAGAGAATAGAACCTCCCGAAGGTATACGGCAGCGGGGTGTACAATTCGGAATGCATTGGCGGAAGAACAGGGAAGGTCGCCGTAAAACACCGCGCGTCGAACCGACAATGAAAGGGCAAGAGGGCTCAGGACGCTTCCGAGGTGCATTTTATCGGCTACGACGATGACAACGACGACGGCGATGGACAATGCACCCGCGGTGTATTGGCGAGTGATATGCCAATCTCGGAAATGTAATACCATAGTCGCGACGATACGCGAAAACCCTCGTCGTCCCTCGTCAGTCGCTCTTTCGAGAATCACCGGGGACAAGTCTTCCGGATCATTGATTCATACTCTGAGATGTTAGTATATGCGTGCACGATCTTCCCCGTGTCTGTGAGAATCGATTCTTTTGTGACCATATCATGCGCGAACGAACATTGTCTGCAACGATGTGGATTTTGTCGATACTTTCTGGTTTCAAAATATCCACTGGAATTTATTAATTTTTGTCTATATCAATTTTGTTGCTTCTAAAAGATAATCAAATAAATGTTATTAAAAACAATAAATATCTGTTAAATTAATAAATATAAATTTCTTTAAATTAAATTAAATCTTAAATTTTTTATTAACTTATAAATTTAATTTGCGCTTGCGCAATTTCAATAAAATTGCACTCAAGATAACTGAAAACTATTTTTTTTAAATATTAGTATTTTAAATAGACTACACTACTTTTTTTCAGTATTAATTGTTTAATACGTAGATAAAATAAAATATATAGATTTCAGTTTCAACTAAACCATTAAATTTAAAAAAAGTATAAACTTTCAAGTATAGATTACAACACATACTTGCTAGTGTATAGATGTGTGTGATAGTGTAAGATAATCTGCCTGTAAGATTATTAAGCATTTGCGCAAAGAGAAATATTGAATATGGATAAATGTTATATTTGATGCAATTATTAGAAATTCTATTTCTACTATATATTAAAATTTAATCAATTGAAGCAAGCTAATAATTTAGACTAATGAAAATGGATGGCAATTATTATAATAAATTTTCATTGATAACCCATTTACCGGTAATATTAATGAATCTAGTTAACAATGATATATGTAAATAATGAGACGGATAGCAATAATATAATAATGAATAAATTTGAACTGCTTTTAGTTCAAGGTCAGATAAATAATAATACAGAATAACTCGAAATAGAATCGAGACAGTTTTAATTCCGTTGATATTCTCACTAATCTTTTAGCAGTATGTCCCATTATTATTCTTAACTTTGAGTCTTCTATCTCGTCTCGCAAATCAATTTCTTTTCGATTTTGTCTGTTTGATATAAGCTGCTATGATCTTCGCATCTTGATTAACGATGCAACTTTTTCTCAACGCGTTTATAATTGACGCTCAGGTATAATCTTCCTCGTAATACATGCCATAAAGTTTATCGCGTAGTTTGTACAACGTGTAGAAAATTATAATGAGCAAAGGGTATACTAAAGACGCAGCATCTACTGTAATTAATTTGGAGGCGCGATGCTTTCAGACGCGCACGAATAAGTAATCGATCCAGACGAAAAAAAAAATATATATATGTATACCGAGCTCGCGATATTACAATTAACTCGGGCGTAATTATGAAACTAATAATTAAGAAACTTGGCATCCCTGGATGGTTAGCCATTCCCTCTCGTTAGATCCCGTCTCTTGCGATTTTCGACTTGCGACATTTTCGCAAGAATTCCTGAGCATCGATTACCGGTTTGGTTTAGCTCACGCTTATTTACCTGCATCGCACGTACGAAAAACTCGCGCGCTCAACTACTCGAGCAGGCCCGCCGTCACTCTTATTTCCTTTCACGATACGTGACTTTTAGACACGTAATCCATTAGATTATGTATGCGAGCGCTATTTCGGATAAGGCATGTAACGAAGCGTGGAGATCGTGCTGTTGCAAAAATCAACACGAAGTTAGCGAGCAGGCATTAACCATGACATGCAGCTTCTTCGGTTTTTCTAGGCGACGATCTAAATAAGATAGTTCAACGTGTGCCATATTGAAATCTGTATCTGTTTTCTTTTCTTATGACAGATTTATAATTTAATTGAATAAAATTATTCGAAACATTGCTGTTTCATATTTCTGCAATTTTAAACGAGTCCCCCATTAGGAGACACGCGCGCTTAGGTGCAAGTTGGGAACATATTTCAGCCGCACTTGTTTCCCTAATATGACTAAGACGTGGCGTGTATGGGGAGCGTAATGAATAGCCATTTCGCGCCGAAGCTACGCCTAGAACGCCGAAATATGCTCGCCCACTTACGAGCGTGCGAGAAACGAATTAGTATACAAATCACTTTTCAATTTCTTGCTCCTTTTCTCGAAGAGAGTATGCAAGGTCGACGGCGAACCCATTTGTCTTCTGGACTCGGGCGCGCCCTTGTCAAGTACAGAACGAACGGGCGCAGGCAGGTATACCTACGATCGAAGATTCTACCTGCTCTTTCGTAGACAATTCGAGTACGTTCTCCCGTCGACGGGAGTTCTATTAAGGCGTTTTACTTTGCGACCGCCCGGCACTTTTTTTTTTCTCCAGGAAGATTGAAAAGCTCCGTGGCCCAGCCTTCGCGATGACGTTATCGCACGACGAGCAGTTAAATGGTTTCCCCGGACGAATCGCAATCGGAGTGAGGGGGAAAAGGTCGCGAACGTTCAGAAATCCCATCACCGAAAATACGCGAGAAACTACCCTTAACGAGTCCTATTCTACATGGCCGTAAGTTTCCGTCCGAAGTCGAGAAAAGGGGCCGAATTCGACGACGACGGCGCAACGACGTCGAATTGCCGCGCGACGGGTGCTTAAACGCTCGTTACGGACTACCGTATGATAGCTCAATCGATAAAAAGTTGTTTCCAGCCGCGACGTCGTACATCATACTCGAAACCGAAACTGACAACGAAATCCCGCCTTTAACGGTAGGCGTACGGGACGCGATAAATCACGATAAAAAACGCGAGGATCGTTTCTCTTCGTGAAGCTGGCGAAAGCGACCGGCGTTCTTCGCTCGACTTCTCCGCGCAACCATCTCGAGATTTCGCAAATCGCATCCATTTGCGGTCTATCCGGCAGGAAGTGAACGGCAGCGGCACACTACTGTGAGAATAGACGGCCCGCTGGCGAGCTAACGTGACAATAAGCATTTCCGTGTTCAGGCTAAATAACTTCTTTGCGTAATCCCATTGGGAGAGAAAGAGCGAAAGAGAGAGAAAAAGGAAAAGAGAGAGAGAGAGAGAGAAAGAAGATATCGATGCAGCTTATCGGCGGCTTAGCTTTTAATGGAAGCGTCGACCACGCAGGCGCCTGGTCTAAACCTGGAAGTTTATGGGGTAAAAAGGGGGACCTTCCGGACTTCTCCCCAGCCCCTCTCGTATTTTCAGCTCGCCCTTTCGAGCCATAACCACCATTTCGCGCGGAGCTCTCGGGTAACAGCTGAAACTGAAGCGTGTCGCGGAAAGTTAACGCGGCGAATGGTCGGTCACCTGATACAAAGAAAATCGAGAGCCTGTCTGGCAGTCTGTGGTCAGGGGAGAAAGGCATTGTTGCGGGATTGCGGGGAATCGGACGATCAATTGACTTTCCTAATTTTCCCGCGCGTCGCGCTGGCTTTAATGTAACGTCCGTCGCATTTGGCCTCCCTTTTCCACGTTGCCGATCTGCGCGACAGAGATAATTCTATTCGGTTGGTGATTACAAAGGCACGAGTCCGACGGACGAGCAGGCGGATCACGAAATTGCTCGTCATTTCCCGATGAGGGAGAACAGAATGCGAAATAAAATTGCTGTTAAATGTGCAATAATGAGTTATTTTAGACAATTATTATTATATATTACATTATAACCACTAAATGATTGTGGTTAAATTTTCCCTTCAGAGAATGCATGAAAATACAAAGAGAATAAAATATAATTTAATTATCATATTAAATTAAATAAAACGGAAAAGAGATTTCTTGTCATTACTTTACGATAAAGACTGAATATGTTTTGCTGCAAAATATTGTAAAAAAAGAATATTGTTCTGCAAAAAATATTTAATTAAATATAATAGACTTTCTGAATTCATTATAGTTCTAAGAGGCCTTTTACGCATTTTTCTGTTTTAAATCTTTGTAACTTGAATTCTGAAATTTTTTAACCGCAATTGGTATTTAAGAATAATAAGAGTTGCTCTTTTTAAAAATCGAAAATCGATTTAAAGAGTTAATTTAATAGTAATTTAATTAATTTAATTTCATGATACACTGAGAGAAATGTTTTGTATTATGAACCAAAAATTTTGTTGATATATACTCAAGAAATTTAGTTAGTTGCTGTAAACAAATATGTTATTTGCTTATATCTTGTCAAGTCGTTTTGGTTTAGAGAACAAAACAGAATTGTTTAAAGAACGAAACTGTTTTGTTTTCTAAACCAAAACGACTTGACAAGATATAAACAAATAACATATTTGTTTACAGCAACTAAATAAATTTCTTGAGCATATATCAACAAAACTTTTGGTTCATAATACAAAACATTTCTCTCAGTGTATATCAAAGGCATTGTAATTTGCTGATGTTTCTTATGAATATAATGTGTTCTGAATTAAAATTCGAGAAGAACATAGCAAAACTTGAGTTTTTTTATACTCTAATCTAGCAATTTTGATTATATGAGAACAAAGTTTATTGCATTATTCTTTCATGTTATCTTCAAAGCACATTATACAACTTTCTTGAATATAAATAATTTGCAATTATATTTATATCAGTCACACATAATTTAAAGACATTGACCGATAAAACAACATTGTCAAGAGCAAATAATAATTAAATAAATTCATTATATAATGTGATTGCAACGGCTGTTGATGTATTTATATTAATAGCGTGTGAGAATGCAAATAAATTCATTATAATTGCGTCAATCGTGCTACATGCAGAACTTTCGTCAGACTGATTGCAAAATCGACATTTAAGAATGAAAGATTGCCGGGTTTACGATCTCCCGTGCTTCTGGCAGGGGACCGGATTCGCACAAAGCAAACTTAATCGCTAATTGAGTGAAAATAGTTATGAGAGCACAAATGGTCTGGACGATTGATGGACTTTCCTAATTCGCTGGCCACTGGCGGACATGTAACGATGGGTTTAATGCGACTTTTCGTATATTTCCCGTGCCGACCCATATGTTCGTGCAAAGCCGACCGCCGAAAGATGACCTCATTCATGCCTCTGATCACAATAGCGTGAAATGTGTCGCCGTTAAATGGGCTACAGGTCGCGTAGAAACGCGTTCAATGGCACGACTACCGCCTCGTTAGCCTGTCGTTTAGGAATTATATATAATTTGAACTGTTACCATTATATACGTACCACGAGCGCGCGCTTTTATGGGCACGCGAACATCGATTATGAATTCTATTGGGTTAACGACGAACGACTTTGTACTTAGCCAACTTTCTATCGTAAGTATTCAGCAACCGGAAGCAACGTTACTCCCATTTTAGGATACAAAGGCGCGTTATGTACACAATCTTTCATTATTGAGAAAGATTATTGTTGAGGAAGATAATACTTGCTCTCATGCTACCAGAAATTGTAAGATTCGTGTATCTAAACGACATGGTATGATTTATTGTATACGAGCTTTAGAAATGCAGTAACTAGAAGATGTAAAGATGTAAATTCGTAATTCACAATTACGAATATTACACATTTAATCGTAAAAATATAATAATTAAATAAATTATTGTTCATTTAGGAAAAAAACATCCAAGAGAAATGATAAAAATATGGTACATTGCATTTCAACTATTATATCATATTTATATTTCTCCCAGATTCCTTCATTTAAATATTTCATTTTTCATATTTAATATTTCGTTTTTATATCGTAAAATATTATAACTTTTCTATAAAAGTTTTTTCGTGCAGTAATAAACAATAATAGCACTATCGGATATTTCGAAATCTGCTGGACGATATGCAATAGATATTCATATGTAAATATTCATCAGATACGTATACTATGTAGAAGATCAATTCAAAGTTATTGTAAAACTATTTTTGTAATATCGAGCCTGTTTTTTATTAAATCCTGATAAAATTCTGCTTCATGAATTAAGTGTACGAAGTTAAATATTATAAAATACTTTTCGGGATATCGTGTTATTTTTCTAGTATATGAAAAGCTTCATACAAACGCAAGATNTAAATTTATAAAACAGACGCTGTTATGTATAACAAACAGTATAACATATATATAGTATTGTAAAAAAAAATGAAAGAACACGTTTTATCTTTTTCTCTCTCACCTAAATAACGGCAGCTCTACGTCCATTGATGATGCACCGGAGGTGGCGGCGGCGGCGGCAACGGCAGGGGTCTCTCTAAAACGGGAACGGGAGACACGTCCGGCATGGCGAACCTCAGCTTCTGCCAGAACAACTTGTCCCCCCATACCAGCACAGTGTGCGACGAGATTCTCTTTTTAAGATCGGCGTCGAGATCCCGTGGGCACACACCGCCCACCAGAAGCAAAATTACCGAGCGGCCCTTTCCCTTGAGAGCGTCCCTCAGAGCCGCCTTGAATTCAAACCTGGACCACTCGCCATGCAGAAAGTTCTTGGACAATACGAGAATAGTGCGCCTCGAAGAGTCGGCGGCTTCGGCTACGGCGTCGGCGACGTTGCTGCCGGCGCCGAGATCTCGATAATGTAAGCACAGCCTGTATGAAGTTTCGAGACCCGGCACGAGAATCGTCGAGACGAAGGCCTCGTCGACCGCAGAATAGGAGATGTAGGCGTCGAACGGTTTCTCCTGATCCTCGAAGGCTGCGGTCTTGTAGCACGCCCGCAGACCGCATCTGCTGGCGGCCCAGGTTCTCAGAGTACGTCGATGCCTGATTGCGCCGCACACCAGAGCCACTGCTGCGAAAATCAGCACGACCGTGGCCAGCAGCAACGGCAGATAAGCCTCCAGCGGATGCGCCTCGACGACGGAAGTCGTGCCCGTTAATGCCGCGCAATTTATGACCGATCCGTTGGCCGGAAGAGTTATGGGCACGCCGAGAGAACAGGTGACGCTACGCCAATCGTTGATCTTCGCCCGGTTACGGGACATCCACTCCCGCACGCGATCTAGATACGAGCACTCGCAGTTCCACGGATTACTGGACAAACCGATGTCGACTAGATATGGATTCTGGCCGAGTTGCCAGAGGGCGAAAGTGCCGAGTCGATTGTTCTCTAGACGCAAGACCTCGAGCTGACGCAGCGGTAAGAATGTACCGTTATCAATATATGTCAACAGATTATTCTGCAGATAGAGCTCCTTGAGATTTTCCAGCGGCATCAACTCTACGCCGTTAAGCACGCTTATCTTGTTGTTTTCGAGATGTAGCACAAGCAGTCGCTTCAGACCGCTGAACGTGTGATTGCGGATCGCGATGATATTGCTATCGTTGGCGTAAAGGATCTGCAAGTTCTTTCGGCCGATAAACGAATGAGAATTCAGCTCCCCGAAGTTGTTACCGTCGAGATAAACCTCCGTCGCGTCCATCGGCAATCGACCCGGCAGAGTTTTATACTCCGAGTTGGAACAGTCGACGACATTCGCCGACCAGGATTGATCGTGATAACACGTGCAGTTTGCCGGACATGTCATCTCGCAGTCGCAAGCATCGAAGTCGCAGCAATGGCAGAGAGCGAAGCAGTGCGCCTTGTAAGTGCACAAGAATTGCGAGGATTTCGCTTCCAGCAACGGTATATACGACTTTTGACGATCGTAAGGTAATTTACAGTAAACGGACTCGAGATCCATCACCCTTGGATGCTGTCTCAGCGTAAGCGAATTGATCCTCTGCAACCACTCGGTGGTGCAGTCGCATATAAAGGGATTTCCGCCGATGTAGAATTCCGGAAGTTGCCTGTTAGATGGCACCGGCGTAAGCTGAAACGCCGAGAGGTTCATCCGTTCGATCACGTTCGCGTAGAGATCCACTCGAGTGAGATTCGTCTTGGCGAAGAATGTTTGCGGCTCCACGGCGGATATCAAGTTATTGTTGACGAACAGTAGCTCGATGGAATCCGGGATCGACCGAGAGTGTATCCTCCTTAGCTGGTTAAACGACATGTCGAGCGTCTGCAAGCCTATATTCCGTGGCGCGACGCCAAGATCCGTAATAAAATTTTTATGTAGATCCATCCACTGTAATTTCTCGGGCAGGTAGCTGTAATCAAACTGCGTGATCATGTTGTCAGACATGTTGAGATACAAAAGATCGGACGTTCTTGTGAAGATGCCGGACATGTCCTGCAACAAATTTGAGTCCAGTCGAATCGCTTGAAGCGCCGGATTGCCAGAGAACGCGCGCTCCTCCACAAATTCGATTCTGTTCCTGGCCAGATTTAAGATCTGCAGCGCCGGCAATTCCACGAGATCTTCCCGCGTGATGTTAGTGATTTCGTTACCGATCATTCTTAGCCCGTACAAGCTTGACATTCCTCGGAAACCAGGCTTATTCAGGCTTCTGATCTGATTCTCGCCCAGATCGAGGGTCCGCAATATCCTCATGTCTTTTAGCGCCACCGGTATGCTGTCAAGATTGTTGCCGGACAGGTTTAAATCTTGCATGCTTGAGCAGTTCCGAAAGGCGTCCGGATGAATTCCCTCGAGCAAATTGGAGTCCAAGGCCAGCAGCGACAGCGCGAATAATCCGTTCAGGGAGTAAGCGTCAAGATAAGTCAAACGATTGTGAGCTAATTCTAGGGTGTGTAGATTGCTCATCGGCGAGAAAGTGTCCGCTGATATCGTTGCTATCTCGTTGAATTGGAGATTTAAAATCTGCAAAGTATAGAGGTCTTTGAAGATTGCCGGATCTAGCCGACTAATCCGATTGTAAGATAGATTCAGGAGTACGAGGCGTATCAATCCGGAAAATGTGTCGGCGTTCAACCACATGCTGGTCAAGACGTTCCTCGACAAGTCGAGGGTGACCAGTTGATTCATATCGGTCACTATACCGGGTAGCGCACTGATAGAGTTGTTTTGCAATCTCAGCTCCTTCAGCGACTTGGTCGCATCCCGGAGCAGCGCCGCCGGCAAAGCGACGATTTTGTTCCCAGATAGGTCGAGGCTCTCGAGGGACCTGAGTCCGTGCAGAGCTTCGTCTGCTACCATGGAGATCGCGTTGCTGGACAAATTCAATACTCTGAGACGTTTCAACGACGAGAATCCGTTGATCGGCATCACGGAGATTTGATTGTTCGACATGTCTAACGATTGCACGTCCAGGGTACATGTGGGACGGACCGTGGTTTCCAATTGACGTCTCGGATGCTTTTCGGATATTTTCTCTTCGCTGGTATCTTGAAATCCGAGCTCCGTGATGTCCTTCATCAGATTCCACGAGATATTCAAAGTTACCAAGTTCGACAAGGAGCAAAACAGCGGATGCTGCATTTGCCAGATATTGTTCCATGACAGATCGAGTTTTTCGACCTGCGGCATATTGTCGAAAGCGCCCTTTTCCAGCTCCAGATTATACTTGGTTTTGCGGCCGTTCAGCGTTCTAACGGTCAGATTACGGAGATCGCGCAGACTGCTGAGCAACTTGGCCGGCCAGTGCACCAACTTGCATCCAGTCAGCTTCAACGACCGCAGCCGCCATAAGTGAAGGAAGCTGTCCACGCTGAGCACGCCATTGTCGTCTTCCAGATCGGAGTCCTCGCAGACGATGTTCATGGAGGTCACGTATTCGCTCGTGGCCTGAGAAAAGTTGGTCCTGAGCGAGTCGTTGCCCGTGTAACGATGCACGCAGGTGAGCGCGCCATCCTGGCGCGAGTCCCACGAACAATAGTCGGGCAAATCGAGCCTCGGCGGTAGCTCGCTGGTCACGGCGAGCACGTGGTACACTGGCACGAGCAGGCAGTAATAGGCCAATGACAGCGACAGCGATCTTCTCCCGGGACCTTCGTGCCGACCGACGAGCCCACGCATCTTTAGTGAACTCGTTGCCTGCGCTTGGTGCCGGTTCTCTGTCTCCTAATCATCACATGCCGCGCAACCGCGTCACGTTACCGGTTATTGCCCACTGCGCGTCTATTCATGCAAGCCTGGCCGAGACGTGTCACTGAAACCACTCGCTCCGTCGCAGGACGAGATTCACTCCGAGATTCGATTAGCGGCGAGCGTTTACGGACTGACGTCAAACGCCCGCAATAAATCAACGACAGTCGTCAGTACGATCTCGAAATTGTAACTATTATCACGTAGCTTCAACTTACATCCAAGATTGTTTACACTGGAACATCACTTGATTTGAAAGAGTCGGTGGATGCGTTACGGATATACTTTGTATAATTGGTACGTTTCTTCACATATGCAAAGTTAAGCTATTCTATTGTTCGCGATGTTCTCTAAATTCCGTATTCGGCTCGGTTCGACTTAGTTCTGCAGTACGATCGACAGTGATTACCGAGTCACGTCACGTCAAAGTCGCTTAACAGGCATCAATCCTGTATCAGAATGTTATCCACTTACGATGGTTCGCTGACAAACTAATGTCGCGTCTCGCTACGACATCCCGCATTTGGACGAGGGGAACGTACCCTGTTACCCGCGCGACATTGACATCTCGTACAAACGCCTCAAACCGCGTCTCGAGATGTGCCATTACAAGATCCCGCACATCACACTACTTCCTCGATGTCGATGCCGAAATGCAAATGCGCTCCGTTTCTCGATCTAGGTCCATTGAAAAAGATCAGCCGGACTCTAAGATCCCAGAAGAAACGAGAGAGCCGTCAAGAGGGAGAGAGAAAGAGGAACGATAAGAGAAAAGGGGACGATTTCGCGATCGAGGCGATCCGCGGTAGAACGAAGAGACGGCGGTGGGCAGGCAGACAAATAGAGATCGGAGCAGAGATCGTCTCCCTACGACGACGGAGACCGTAACACTCGGTACGACGGCCACCGCACGACTGACGAGCGAGATCTCCTCGGCATCTAACTCGACGCAGCGTCCACCAATCGTTTCTACCCCCACCGGGAGACCGGTGGCGGCAGCACTCACACATAGCGGCGGCGAGCGGCGGCACCCAAGTGGAGTGAGCACGCGCCTACCGCAGGACCTCGGGGTAGGACGAGGACGTCCTACGTTTCGTACGCGAAGCAGCCTCTTTCTTGCGCGTACACGCGCGCCCCTCGGTGTAACGCACGCACACGGCCGTGCGCGCCGTTACCATTACACGCGATCGACGGACGTGCGATGTGCTGCGACGAGCGGGTAGAGAAGAGGACGCGCGGACATTGCACGCAACCTGTCTGTATCTTCTCGCCGTTCTCCCGGTCGGTCCTGCACCGGGCGAGACCAGAGACACGGTATCGGAAAAAAGCATCGACACTTTACTCGTTATTAGAGCCGACAAAAAATATCGATATCCGTGCCGTGCCGGCGTCGAAAAAGGAAGATATCGATGAATGCGCTATCGTCGAGTAAATATCGAAAAAGTAAGGAGATGGAGATCCTATTCTCGTGCGCTTTAACGCTCTTACACTCTGCGTAAACGCCCTATGCGTTTATATTAATCTAAATTCTACTCATCTGGCAATTGAATGATTGAACAGTTGTGTTATAAGATTTATCAGTGCATTCTAAGGACGCGACGTTGTTCTACAATGCACAAGTCGTTTGGTATGACCAGTACTAGCTTCTGTACTTATCCGGCCTTTCTCAAATGTCCAGGCGAAACGCAAAGCGACAGTAGACAAAAGACGTGGACTGAATGCACGTCCGAAACTAGCTCGAGCGTTACGTGAGTCGTCGTGAACGATCCTCGACGACGGCAGAGGGACAGCGACGTCTTGTGCCGTCTTTACCAGTCGTCTCCATCTCGCTCGAGATCTCATCCGGAGAAGGAAAGTCCTTCGTCTGTTCATAGAACTATTCTACGAGAGGGCGGAGAAGGCGAGCACGTAGCGCGCGCTCGTCTCCACGCATACGCAACGCATACTCATCTCGGCTGCCGCTATTGCTATCGAAGAACGCACACAGGGATGCCGGCGAACGATCGAGAGAGACGGCGAGTAACCGGCATGTGCACGACTTTGCGATTCGATTGCCGAACTTACACGAAGGACCGCGAACCGGTCCTTTCCTTCTCCTCGCGCGCCGTGGAGACGCGACGCGCTTCTTCTGGACCCACGATATTCGGAGCATCCACCCTGGTATCGACCACCGTCGTAAAAAGGTTTCGATCAATTTTTAAGTGGCCGCTGCACCAGCACTACTCTCTCTCTCTCTCTCTCTCATTCCCTTCCATTTCATATCCTCGCCCCCGCTCCGGAAATTGACAAACAACGTTCGCCCGCTTTCTCCGCCACGGTACTCTCGATCCGCAGATCGCGGCAGATCGAGAGAGCTCCAGATACGTCCGATACTCAATAAGCCTCGCTGATTCATGCTCGTTCGGCCGACAAGCGACTTTCGACTTGATCGATGGGAACTCGAAATAGTTTGTAACTTGGTGGCTACGGTCGCGTTGCGGTTTCGACTTCGCAGAATATATTCGCGCGCCTCGCTCCGCCTCCCCGTCCTGTCCCGTCGGCCTGCCTGCGCTCCGTTCTCGCCCTCGAGGAAGCGGGCATTAATTCATATTAAGTGTCACTTAATCGGGAACTTCGACGGGAAATAAGCGTCGGACCCCATCCTCCCCCTTCTGTAGCTCTTCTCGTTTCGTATCGGATGTTTGTAGCACGATACGAAAGACGAATCACTCGCTTAATTGATGCATAGGCGGTAAAAGAGACTTGTATCTCTTCCGGACGGGTTCCTTCCGGAAAATTGTGAGTTATTAACCGCGTGGTAAATTCGCAGAAGGAGGATTGTCCGTGTAACTTTTCCTTCGTCTTTTATAATGAGCAAGACGTGACTCAAAGCAAGGATATTTAATCTATCTAACGATATTTTATACTCCAATTCCTTACACTAAAAGGATGAGTCGCGATTCGTTCGTAGAAAACGGAGTTTGAGAAACAAAATATAATTTTCTCTATTTCAGAATTCAATTTTTTTCATTAAAACGAGGTGTCTATGAATTAAATTTCTAATGAATGTAATAATACAAAGATAATGTCGAGCTCGATATAAATTTATCTACAGTCTCAAGTTGGGATAATAAACTCTAAAATTATACATAAACACACCGCTTTATATTCAGATAAAATCTATTAGTTACAAGTGTATGGAAATAATCGTAAAATTTTTAGATCCTTCCTTTAGCGAAAAATTAAATATACTTCAACTTGACTAATTTGTAATAAATAAATAATAACAAAGCGATTACACTTATCGGTGCAAACGCAACTTATTTCGCGTACGTAGACATTAATGTCGCGTCGGAAAAAGATCAAACGCTTCCTCGAACCAATTGCAATTAATTTGTCGCTCCATTACGCAAGGGTTCTTCTGGAAGTCACGTTTAATTAAAATCATTATAACGGCGATCGTGGATCGTTATAGCTCCAATAATAGGCGCCGTAGATATCCAATGAGTTTTCCTCCGGGCAAAAATATACGCAGTCTTACTCGGGTGCCTTCTAGAAACGAACCTGTTATTTCTCAGCACACGTCTGCTTCGTTATCAACTAATGTTAGAACAGACTCGCAGTATTAAAAACGCTTGTCGGTTGCCCTATACTGCCCCGTACCTTCAAAATGAAACTTGGCACAACGCGAAATATCTAGTTGGTGAGAACAAATCGAGATTAAATAGTTCCATTTTCTCTCGAGAAACAGAGTAAAATTATAATATCTATCAAAATTAAAAGACCTGAAAGACTTAAACATCAATGTTATCTTACAATAGCAGCAGTTTGAAAGTGAGATATGTCTTGTTGTTTATTCCGAATGTTATTTATCTTACTTCTATTACGCTTCGCAATAACGCAAAGTAAGTTCCTTAGCATTTGGTTGCAGTCCGAAAATAATTCCACCTTGCTTTGCGTTAAGAACTTTCCTATCCGATTCGGAAATCAATTAGTGGCAGATTTAGTTTCTATGTAAGAGGCGAGTCGCGCGTCACCGATGCGCAATCTTATCGTCCGGAATAGCGCCTGGAAATGGCGGGGAAAAAGAAGTTTTAATTAAANCTAGAATAAGAGTTTAATCGAGCAAGAGGGATTAATTGCCCGGGGNGGGGGGGGGGGGGATTAAAACGACCGTAGGGTCAAAGGAAACTGGCTAGTCTCTTCCGCGCAGTAGTCTCGCGACTTCTGAAATACTTCAGGCAAAGCCATCCGTATAAATATGCGCGTGAAATCTCGCTGTGAATGTTCTATTATGTCTAATTAACGGAACGCCTGACTTCACGCGCACAATGAGCACCGACGTGGGTCCCGCTTTTCATTTTCGAGCTATCTCGTCCTATCAAATTCTTCTAATTCCTGGCGATCCGTGGGCGAAACGCGGCTTCTTTGTGCGATGCACGCTAGAGTGAACAACGGCGAATTTAAAAGAACCTTGTGACCAACTCTCTCCCTCCCTTCTCTCTCTCTCTCTCTCTCTCTCTCTCTCTCTCTCTCTCTCTCTCTCTCTCTCTCTCTCTCTCATGATTCGAAAGCTTCACTAGCGTTGTCTCGAGCGTTCTTTCTGTATTATGAATTAAGTCTGTAATCCTCATTCCAGGTCATGTTCATTTTTTATCATCTTATATTTTTCATCGAACATATCCCATTTTGCGATTCCTAAGAGGCTGCGCATCGTTGAAGAGAGTGTAAAAATAGCCAGCGAATGGTTTCACGAATCATTTGTAGTCGCCGTCAGATTTTACCGAATATTGTTCAATGCACTGGCACTGTGCACAACATATACTATGTCAAACAATAGTATGCTTTACGGTGATTCGATTTATATCGGATTTTTTTGCCGTGTGTTACACATCAGGCGCGCCGTGTGGCCACGGCATGTCGAAGTCTCGTGCAAAATAGATTCGCGTCCGTTTGCCAAACAAGTCTATCACTGCCAACGCGAACGGAAAATACATAGAGCGGATCCGTTGTTAGTACGATGACACGTTACTAGATGCGTTTACTGTTTTAAAAGTTTACAGTTTCTCAATGGCGTTAATTTATTTAAATATTTCTTGACACACTCGCGTGCCATTGAAGCCTGCAGCGTGACTACCATCAAATTGTTACGAGTTATATGTACGTTAGAGAAATTTTTTTGTGCAATTTAAAGTCAAGATTTCTTCAAAATAAGATGCTACAGAGTAAACAGTAATAAACAAAAAGCTTATCAAACTACAATCTCTTTGAGATTAACTAGGGATTAAATATAAATAATAAAATTTCAATCTTCTACAGTTAATTTCAAGCGGACTTTGCAAAACCCTAATTTAAGACTTAATTTAATTTAATTTTAATTTAAGTTACGAAGGTGTTTAATATTGAGTAATGGAAGGTAGGAAAAACGTCCACCCAATTCACTCTAAATTAGTCAAAGAATTTCTTCTACGTAGTACAAACGTTCTTGAAGTATCTTACCTTCATCTATCTACCGTTCCTCGAATCTGTGTTATCACAATTTGTTTCTACGTTTTTAAATGCAATAATTCACGATTTTTCGATTAAAAATTATTAAAGATTTACGATTCCTTTTAATAATTAATCTTATGTAATATATCCGTCATTAGTTTTGCATGTCGCGACATTTTACGAGAGCAAAAGATTTTAGCGACGCAATAATAAAAGTCGCTAAGTAAACACCATGAGAAATCACTGATACGAAAGCAATCGGCAATCAGTTCGCGACTGTCTTTCAATAACGGAAAACGCCCGATGGTGGTATTTACAATTTATCGAAAGTTCGTGACGCACCGTAGACTCTCCCGGAAAGGGCGAACAGTAAAGGAGAATTGAAAGCTCCGCTTGGTACAATAAAGTATCGGAATTTACAGAACTCTCCGCGAACGTACCGCGTCGCGACTTTTACTTTTGAAGAAGTCGAGCCGTCGCGACGCATTATTAAAGCGTATTCGAGTATTTGCTGTTTCAATATGCAAATCGGCGGGCGCGGTGCTTCGCGGTCGGAGAAACATCGCCGTATCTTCAAAGATAAAAAAAATTCGCGAAAAGAGATAGCAAATATGAACATGTGAGCGCGAAGATCGCGACGTAATATTATTAATACTATTTCTTTTAAATTTTCAAGAGAGAGAAAGAGAAAGAGAGAGAGAGAAGAAAACGAAACTTGCTGTTAAATGTGCAATTTCGCGCAATGCTTGGCGCAGCGCGCGTGCACACGCCGGGAAGTACATCGGCGAAAAGTTTCTCGGGATAAAAGGAACTGCCGCGGCCAACACTTTCAAACGACCGTATTTCGACCGGTATTATCCGCGAGGAAGGGGAGGAGAGAAACGAACTGCCGGATGCCGCAAATGAGACAGGCGCTTCCCTTCGGAGGAGCCCGGGAGTTCTTCTTAAGGAGATTGACCATCAACGTCGAACAAAGTCCAGAACCGCAATGCCACTCATCGGCGTAGACACCGATCTGCGCGTCGTTCCGGGTCTGCCGGAATGGAACGGTGCACGGAACTTTGATCCCGCCTTAAACGAATCCGCGAAAATTGCATTGTTGCTGCAGCACAATTTGCCCGCGTGCCGACTATGATCTCATATCCGCCAGTTTCTGCTGAACTTCTCGTCGTCGAGGGTCGCGGTGGCAAATAGCTATTTAAGTTTGGCCCCCATAAATCTCATTAGCGTTAGAGAAATTTTTATGTACTTTGTTAAACGCACAGCAAACGCAATAAGTATTCATTTTAATCCGCCAATTGGAGTATCATGTAAAAGAATGTTTCTTGTAGTTTGCATTGTTTCAACAAAGTTTTTCATTCGCTGCTAACAATTTCAAATTTCGTTAATAATAACGCGTGAGAAAAACATTGTGGAGTAATGTAATCGGAGAGATTTTATGTTATCGAAATCTTAAATCGTTATATGTGGAGGTATGTGTAACATTACCACTCGAATCGTTTGTTTCTTTCAGCAAATAAAAAGAGAAGCTTGTTAAACTGTCTCGTAAAAAAAGAATAAAGCTTTGAGAGGTCGATCCACGTGTAGCAATTTTTTACCACGATTCGATCATTGCAATTCAGATCAATTCTGAGAATGACGCTCTTTTTGTTAGAACCGCGCATCCCTACACCGAATTCCAACTGTCTACTTTCCTCGGTCGTACATTCGATTTAAATCGATTCCTTCGTCTGATGCAATTCGTTCGAGTTTTCTTTTCCAACATAAATACACTGCAGAGACGCGTATTTTGCGCTAATTAAAATGATCTTTATCAAATTACGTCTATTTTATCTTTCCTTCTTTTTATAGATAAAAAAAGGTTAGATATTTTTAAATGAAATGTTCTCAATATAAATTCGATTAAATGCTTGCGTAAAAATTATGAAGAACAATGATAATATCTGTCTGTATTCAATCCATTTCAATCAGATTTTTTTTTGTAAAAAAAGATGTTTTGTACTAAAGCATAAAAAAATAACAACTGCGCAAAAATTAGTGTTCGAAAAATTCATATAAATCCAAATTTTGATATAAAAATGTAAAAAGTATCATAAGATTTATTTTCCTACAATTGCAGCATTAGAAATTAAAATTACGTTAGTTTCAATCTTTGATCATAAAAAAGAGTTTGAAATGATATATTGATTAGTACGTATTGTATCTGTAATAGGATTTAAAAGAATTGCACTTTGAATACAGATTTCAATAAAAACTCTACATTGCGTCTTTTGCTTGAGGTAACGTTTTCTTCGGCCAATCTTCCCAATAATTCAAAGATTGCGCAGCGATGCACGCGCGGATCGAACTCCAGCTTGAACTTCGTTGGAAGACGACTTTTTTTTTCGTCGCAGCAGTCATTCTAGATCGTTAATTTGACGTATAGAGAGCCCAACGTCGAGAATGCAAGTATAGACCGTATGTACGTGGTCCGGTTTCAATGCTGGGTGGAGATCCCTTTCAAGTTACACCGGCAGAGCCTGAACGACATTTAACCGGAAACTTGATATCGGTGGACATTCACCGTTGTGAGTTCTTTCAATTGATTGTGCCCGGCACGACAATAAGGATCAGCGACATCGCGGAGCGTATCGTAGGGCGGAAGAAATGGCAGTAAGCGCTATAAACGCGAGAAAACGAAGTGGAGCTTGTCGCTCTTTGTGTATAATCGTGTCACATTGTGTCGGGCACAGCCTGAATATTTCGATCTACCGACCATTCGGGACAATAAAATTGAGAGCGTACCGCGTCTCGAATTATGAGGAAGAAAAAGAAATAAGGGACAATCAAGTTCTATTAATTATCGTCGATAGCGAAAAAACGCCGAGTTTGCCGATGACTCCGGCTTTTAACTATCGGAGATTCGCATGTCAATCGGTCGAGCGTGTTCGGCTTGAATATTCAAATCGCTTTTCAATGCGAACGCTGGTTGAACGATGTTGCGCCTCTATCCGGCAGGACGTGAATCAATGAGCTTCCATTATTATTTACTTCGGAAGATTGATCATCCTCAGTTTTTAACGTTCTTATCAACATCCCGTGGTGAGCGGCGAATATCGAAAGCTGCCGAATTGAGGCAATTACTCGCGTGATTTATTACGTGTCGCGACAATTTCCCCACATTGATGCAGTATGCATCAAAGATGTACTCTCATAACTCTCTCATAATATAATAAATAATTGCCTGGAGATATTATGTGAACAATTTAAGTTCAAATATTTGGAATCAAAAATTTCCATCACAAATGACGCAAATATAGAATTAAATATATTTTAAGATATTAGAATTAAATTTTAAAAAAATTAGAATCTTAGAATTTTAAAAAGCATAAATTTGAATTCGAATTACTCGAGGTATCCGAATTGTGAATGTAAAGTTTGCGATCAATCTGTAATGATATCTGAATATTGCAATGCAGTTAAAGTCTACTTTGTAATACTCACAATTATATATTTGCAAAGATTAAAGAACCGCAAGACATTCAATGATTTATATTACATACCGTCGTGACTACAACGTAAAGCAATGTCAGATTTATGCAGTATCTTCGAACATGATCTCAGCCACATGAATTGCACATTGGAGTGACAACGTATTGACATTTGGATACCCAGATGTCGATACTAGGCGTCTATAATCTGATTTATGGATAATAGCATAGAACTTATCATAAATAAATGTTCTAAGATCTCTGCATCTCTCCCTCATTAGTTGAGTTTTATACGATGTAAAAAAATACCTTGTACATCTATTGCAAGATTCAGAAAAAGATTTTTATGATACATTTTTACGGGGGGTTTTATTATACAGTATACTTGCTAAATCTTACGGCTTTCCCTGAGAATAAATCGATACTGTCTTATGAACTTCACGAGCCTTCGTTTAAATAAAAATAAACGCCGGCGGCGCACGTAGCAAAGTTTCATTAAGTTTTCGAAAAGCTCACTTAATGTTTGTCTTTGAAAGAACTACTTCGCGGGACAAACAAACCGTCCCGCGAGGATAAAATGAGCTGCGCGTGCAGCAATGAAGGCAAGGCTTTTCTACATTTGAAAATGTAAAAAAGAGATATCCTTGGCGACACAACAGCGCTTACGAAAAAACAAATAGTATTCTCGTAAAAGCTCGCGAAGATATTAAATATGAAAAGAAGTTAACTACATGGCTTGTAAATGCGCACGTATTTCGAAAAAATTCATATGCTGCATTTTATACACATTTTTTTCACACTAAATGTGATTTGATTTTTGTCGTACATGCATATCCTAGTATTATGTTAAACATTTCGCGTTTGACAAATATGCACGTCAAGTGCAAATTATTAAAAGGATAATTAAATCCATTTGATGAATCAAATTCTCTAATAAATAAAAAATGCCTTTGTAACGTTAACTGAAGTAATTGAGATTCTCATGCAAATGGAACGGCACAATAATTTTCCAATGATAAATTGATACTGTTGTTTAATTTTTTTTAATAATAGTCACGTGAATGCTCTCGCTATATTTTTTCGAATTATTCATTGTAACTATTAATCTTACAAAAAAATTGTTATTTCACTTATCCAACAATCTCAAATTTTCTCGCTTAATGCTATTCTAATTAGAAAGAAAAGAAAAACAGTGAAGAACAAACAGAAAATGTGGTCTGCGTAGTTAAAAGCGAACTTTCTTCGATGAAACAATCCAAGCGCCAATTCGGTAATTACTCTTCTTGTTATATTAATAAACTTAACACTTGCTCGCCTTTCATCGCCGTAATCCGACGCGACGACTAACCCTGATATAGAGTTTCACGGACAACAGACACTGTCAGAAAGTCAGTAGATCGCGCTAGCTACTAAATATCACCGCACTAATTGGCTCGAGTTCCTGCGGATCGCTTCTAATTACGCGATAAATGATTTCGCGAGCTTGCGACGACACGTATCGCGATGCTCGATCGATTTTGCATTCCGTGCCGATGATGACGACGGCGGCGATGATAACGACGACGACGACCATGTCGACGACATCGATGGCGTCGGTGTTACGATACAGACTGCTAATTTCGAGACAATGGCTCATCGGGAGCCTTTGTTCCGCCATAAGGTGGAAAAAGGAGAAAAAGGAGAAGAGCCGGAGTAACAGCAGCAGCATCAGCGCGCGCCGGTACTCGGCGTGTTTTCGTCTCGCAGACTAATGAGTGGCGTGTCGCGCGGATAACGCGGGGAGCGACTAATCTAATATCGAAGCGAAATTACGCATAAGGGATGCAAATCCCCGCCGGTCCGCCTGCTCTCGTCCGTCGGCGCGCGTCCTAATAAACTCCTTTCATTAGAGCCGCCCCACACCGTGCCATACGCCGAATGAACAAACTGTGCAGTCGTAACACTGCCTTGGCGACAGCTGCGGGACGAAGTGGCTGCGCACCGGTAGTCTCTCAGCCTCTCGCGGTTTTCTCTCCCTTCGATGTCCTCGTCCGTTTCACCCAGTCCCTCGGCTCTTTTCATCTTTCTTCCTCGCCTCTCTCGTTCTCTTTCGTCTTGTATCTTCCTGCACTAGCCACGTTCAAGGTGTCCCTTTCTCGCAGCCACCAACGCATTGGCGTATCTCATTCTTCTCTCTCTCTCTCTCTCTCTCTCTCTCTCTCTCTTTCTCTCAGGCTTCTTTTCATTCTGAACTACATTACTGCAAACTTCCGTCGTGTCTCCACTGTCTCGCTCGCTCTGTTTCTTCTTCGCTTTAGTCAATGATCCCGGTGTGTCTCTCCTCATTCCTCCCGCGGTCTTTATTGCGCCCACGCTCGCGAGCTGCAGCCGCGACGAGCCAGAGCGCGCACGGAATTCCCCTCTCGCTACCTCTCGCTCTTCGCTCGGTCTTCGAGTCGGCGTGCCGGCGACCGAACAAATATCAAATAAATGAGACGGCTGCGCGAAACCTCGACGTTTTAATTACTGGTGTTTAGTCGCGGCACACCGGGAGTCAAGAGCTGCTGCGGCTTCAGCCTCGCTTCACTCGTGTCGCCGGTACTCCTTCCTTTCCACCGTCTCTTTCTTCCTTCCTCCTTCTCTCTTCCTTTCTCGGAAAACACTCGCCACCGCTAACGCGCTGACGGTGTTCTCTCTATCTTTTTCCCTGAATACCGTCGTAATGCCAACTTTGCCGTACCTCAACACCCGTCGACTTTCGGATGCACGTGTTTTTATTACACGCGCAGTTCATTATATCCCTCCCGGAAAACTGACCCCTCGGAATGCGCGCGCGAGGCGCCAAGCCAAGCTTTCGTTCAGTTGTGCCTGTGTATGCAAGTATGTGTACACATTAACATCGCGATTATACAGAGATAACATTTCGTTGGAGATGGTTTAATTGCAAACTCTGAATTTTGCACGCGCTCGCGAAATACGGCCTGCACTGCATTTCATAAATAAAAAAAGGATCATTTTGGAAAACAGAACAAAACCCAAATGGATCGCATGAACATGTTATTTTCATAAAGATTATTTGTCACGCTTCGGAAATATTTTAATGAGCATATATAACCAGAATAAGCATATTTATATATATATATATATATATATAAAACCAAAAAATGTAGGACACATTATTTGAATATTTTTCCACAATTATAAATTTCTTCGCGAATTTGGTATTAATTTTATTTTTAAAAAATATGCGGTCGAATGATTTGATCTTCCTCTATAATTTCTTTAATTTTTTACACTGAATGTTCTGTTTATTTATTTATTCCCATACTTAACTTAATTGGCTAATTTTTGTTTAAGAAAAATTTTTCACTAAATGCCAACTTTCTTGTATTTAAATTTCAATATTAAATATTTGGATGATTTTAACTTTAAATTGAGATTCTTTTAACGTAAGATCTACAAATCAACCGACGAGTAGGTTTCATCTTGTTGAAATTGGTCAAATGAATCGCAAACGAAGGGAGGCAGTGGTAATTCCGAAACAACCTCTACTCTAGCTTCATATATCTTTTTTTCGACTATTGGCATTACAGTGCTCTGAATCTGCACAATTTGCGATAGCGAACGAACTTTTACGCTGCGTTGTGCCATGGACATCAGTCATCAGAGAACGACGCGCTTTCTCGCCGGCCAGACTATCATGTGACATTTCGGCATTGATAAACGATAATAACATATTTCAGCGGACTGAATTTTTTCGACGGGTTTTAGGTGCGAAACTCGCGGTTAAAAAGCGTGCGGAGAAAAATACGTCATAAATGCGCGATGAGAACTCGATAATTAAAAAAAGCCATGCATATTTCAATATACGTAGTAACGGGACCGTAAATTCAGCGTGACATTTGAAAATGATGTGGACATATCGGCAAAATTTAGTGATCTGCTATGCTTCATCAGCCACGCGTACAAATTTTTTTTCACGTAGGTTTATTAAGTCATATATATTGCATCGTCATATATTGCTATTTATTAGAGATTCCTTTTATTTTTCGCCAAGACCGCCTTCCCTATGTCACGCAATGTAACTTTTCAAATTCCAGCTTCGAAGAAAGCTTCCAATAGACGTCGACAGCTTTGCATACAATATTTCGAGTACGTCTAGACTGCAAGTAAACCGCGCGAAGTACGAGAAAAACTTCTCCCTTATACTTGCTGCTGAGTCGTCACCTGCTGACTTCGATTTGTCGCGGTCGCGAAACAGCACTTAGAAAGAAAAAAAAATTCTCAGAAAACGACAAAAATATATTTTTGCCGAGTTGTCAGCGATGAAGATTCTGCGCTGCGGGGTGAAAATACGGCGGAAGATCGCGGTTCGCGAGGGACGGCGGAAAGCGACAGTGACATAAAATCCCGTTGCGTTAATTGCAACGATAAAAAGATAATGCTCAACTTAATTAGATGTGTCATCGTATAGCTCCCGTTACAGCTCGCCGCTCACTCTTGTCACATGCACGAAAGTCATTTCCTTCTTTCGCGAGTATCGATCGTGGTACTCGAGAAGAGTTGCTTCGCCGCTTCTAATAAATTCCAGACAGAATGGCGGCATTCGCGACGTTATACGAACAGACGGGGAAAGTTCGCAGACGATAACGTCGATAAGATCTCGCAGTAGACAAAATCCATAATTAAGGCCAGCCAGAAGCTTACAATTACGCGGCTCGGTGGATCCACAGCAAGCTGAAACTACACTGCTCTGTTCACGCCGCGTCCGGTATAATGTTGATTCACCTTTGTAAAATTAGTACCCCATTTTTGGAATTCTGATATAAATCTGTCTCTTTTTTTTTTCTCATAAGATCTTAAAATCACTCATACGTTTTATAAAGAATTTTAGCGATTACATATAAAAATGGAAATTTAAACATCTGCTAATTAAAATTTAAAACTTTATAACAAATCGGAGTCAAACACATAAAAGATTGATCAGTGCACTACGTTTTAAATTTAAATTGTTAAATAAAAGGTTACATAAAAGAAACAATTTACCAGTGTAATTAATTCCGTCTCCAGCTATCAAAACAATCTACAGCAATTCAAAATAAACAATAAAGCTGAGATATATTTAAAAAGGTACACACGTAATAATTAAAAATAATTACATTTGAAAAACTATAAAAAAATAAACACTATCTTTTTCTGATTCTGATATTAGCTAATTAAAATAATTTTATATGGATTTACTGCGAAATTATGTTCCGAATAAAATCTTTTTATACGAGATGATATATTTTTTGTGCAAACGTGGATCTAAGGCGCCCATTGAAAAATCTGCCACTAGCAGAATATAGAACGACCATAAAGCGATATTAAATTGATATAGTGAATTATTTTTATTTGCTCGGCGAAACTTCGCCGCCGAATTAATTCAAATCTATGGTCCCGCACTGCGTGTATTATAAAAGTTTCGGAACGCAAACTTCCTTCTCCGCACCATCGTCGTTGCTGTCGTCGTCGTCGTCGTCGTTGTCGTCTCGTTCTGTACGTGCTCGTATATATGCAGAGCCTCATAAAACCGAGCAGGACTTTTTGTATTCATATACGTGACTGCAACTTTTAGCAGGAAGGGTCGAAAAACATGAGTTAAGTATATTCAAGGATTCAGTGTCTCGCGTAGCGGTTTTTTCTAGTAGGCATCAAAACGCAACCTTATCACAGTCAAATAAGATGNTCGATCGATCGATTTAATTTATTTATCGCAAACTATTCATCGTTTTCTTAAATTTCGTTTCATTTCTTAATTGGAAGAAACTTTTTGCAACTTTATGTAGCAACTATAAACTTTATAATTTTAATCTAATAATTTTCATTTATAAAATAATTAGAATTTTTTATCAGAATCGTTATAATTGTTTCATTAAAATTTGTAACATGATGATAATAATTCTAATTAATAAACGATAACATACCAAATTTAGACAATTGTTGAAGACAATATTAAAATCAAGGCTTCACAATTACCAAGTCTAAATTGATAAGTTTTCTTTATTGGGCCCCGAATGTAAAGTATACCTGGACATGTGAATTCATGAAAAATTTTGAAAAATTCGAAAACGTCTTTTTTAATTCGTATTTTCTATTCAAGTATTTTTCTCATTCTTACACGGCAGAAACCGAGTGCGAGGTTGATCAAACGTACAACGCTAGCCATGTTATTTTTATGCGATGCGGCATTATTTTTCGCATAAAGAGACGAGAAAGAGTTCAGCTCGCTCGTCGTTCGGCATATAAATCAGACTTATTTATCCAGTTACAAATAATATCGTCGGACGATAGGCAGCGGTCCCGGAAATGGAAAATATTCAGAGATGGTGGTCGCGAGCGAACTCATACCTCGCCACGATATCGACTGTTTGCGCGCGAGGGTTTAATTCCGTATTTCCGGCGCGGAGCCCATGCACGCACGGACGCACACATCAATACTGGCCGATACGGTCGATGTATATTTGCACGGCGGGGCGCTGTTTTTTATTATATAGGCAAACAAAATGTCGTTAAAAAAATTTTGTACGAGCGGATATTTTGCCGATCGGAGGACATTACTCGGACTCGCAAGCGCTTTGCTTTTGCAAGAGCTTGATAAATTAAAAGCTTAACGCATTTAAATTATACACCATCGCGTGAGAACTTGCCGCGTTTATTCACTAGCAAACGGTAAGGAAGTCGCATACAGGAGCATAATTAAGGAGAGTATTTACTTTGTTAATAGTAAACGTCGTGAATTAAATTATTCGTACCGATCGAATTTCGTATTTACTTTATCGCAAACATAGCTCCGTTCTGCATAAAAGAGATAATATTTTCTCTGTACAATAAAAGAAATAAATTTTGTATCTATGTAACAATTTCAATTATAATAAATAGAGTTAGCTCGAACACGCTCGAAAAATTTATCTTTTTTCCTATAAAGAGAGCATTTATTTTTTACCTACTCTTTATAATTATAATATAATTATAATTATAAGATTGAAATTATGTAATTACTTTAAAATTTAATAATTTAGGCTCTATTGTATATATTGCTAGGATGAACTTGAAATTCTTTTATTTTTACGTTTATATTTTGTTGCATTGTATCAATTTATTGTAATCTTATTTTCCACGATTTAAAAATCTTTGTATAAAGAAACTTTTCTATTATATCTTATTATAATTGTTGTGCAAAAACTGTTCTGTTCTATTATCTAACTTTTATAATATGGATATATCCAACTGTTATAATAAATACAGAAAACCTAAACGATAAGAAAATAAGCGTATAAAGCAATTTCGCGAGTATTCCGGTAGCGATTAAGGTTCGTGAAAGGCAGGGAAAAGCAATTTGTTGCTCGTAGCATGCGCATACGCGGTCTCGTTTTCTTCGAGGACTTCTCGAGTTTTTGAAAAGGCCTGGCCAAGCAGTGACGGCAGAGACCGGCATATTGCGGAAGCTGTCGAGTATTTATCGTACTCGGGGCATTATTTGTGCGTAGAGAGGGGTCCGTTATAGGGATGTCGAGTGCATCGCTAATATTGGCACACCGTGCCGGCGCTTGGCTGAGCACAATTGGAGCATTGTGTAAGTACAGACTGCAGCCTCATCAATTACGCGTTCAATTAGCAGAACTCGAGCGAGCGAGAGGAACCGAACGCAGCCTAGACGTCGCTGTCTCGAAAATCCTTCGCCGCACACGGAAGATCTGGCCGTAAACGATGGTCTTAACGTTTAATTAATTACCGTCGGGCGCAAGCGGAGCTTTATCGTCCTCTTTGCCGCAGAATCGCCTCGTTATCGACGCGTTCGCGCACTCAAAACCCCGGTCACGCACTTATCGGTATTTCCCGGACCGGAGTAGAACACGGCGTGTACGTGACAAAAGGCCAGAAGAAACGAGCATTTCTTCATTTCATTACGATCGTATGTGGGCAGACAAGGTTTGTTCTTACCGCGTGAGTAGTTGTAAATGAAAAATGTAAAAAATGTGTAAGTATAGCCTTAACAATTTTGCGCCTCTAATAAAAATAAAAATGTGATGCTTCAAAAGAACACTATCAGGACAAAATTCGCAACCACTCCATAAATAGATACAATTACTGTTGTAAATATCTCCTATACATTTGCTTATTCGAGAGTCTTGGACATTTACAAATTATTTCAATTATGTAGAGTGCAGAATATATTGCCAATAACAGTTTCGCGCCGATTGCATTATAATACATGAAATCCACGTGTCCACTGTGAGAGTATTAATATAATAAAAGCTCTCTCTCTCTCTCTCTCTCTCTTTCTCTTTCTCGCTCTCTCTGTATTCCAATTTCATTCAAATCAATATCGGAAAGCAATATATATATATATATATATATATATATATATTATTTCTCCGTCCTGTGCACCATTCCAAATATGAAACTATCTCGCCAACTAAAATTCGGGTGCGCATTTATGTGTACAATAGAATGATGGAATTCGCCATTTTTGCAAGAGTCAAAGCACTGATTGACAAAATCAAGTTCTATCGGTTTTAAGCTTACTGCGAGCGTTAGCGACTGCAATTAATTCGACCGGTGAAATTCCATCGCGCAACGAATACTGCCAAGTGCGCCAATTAACGCACGATCGACGACCCGTACTCATCAATATCGCTTCGCGAGAGAATTTCGTCGTGTTTCGAAAACGAATTGTTCCGTCACCATCATCGTCGTCGCCACCACCGCCGTCACTGCCACCGCCGCTGTGCGCCATGAGAGTAATCCGAGAATATTAACCGGGGCTATTGGTAACAATATCCCAGGTCCCGGTAGTGACTAACTGATCAAACATAGCCTCCGGGTTGAAATGACGGAAAGAGACGGAGGGTCCTTCCGAGTTTTTCCGTCCCTCGGCCGTAATATCAGCCGTTGATGTATCGCGTGTGCATGCGTGCGCGCGCAAAATCGTACCCTTACTCCGCCGTATCGCCGTATGTGTATGTCTAGCTCTCGTATAAGCGTATACGTGAACACAAGCGGCAGGAACGTCTACCTGGTGCACTCGGCGGTCGAGGGAGGATTGCCAATATTGAACGAGTTTCGACGCGTTTATTATCGGGAGAACGAAGCGGGCGAAAGTAATTCTTGATTTATTGCCGTACAGTCGTCGATATGGCGTAGCCGCCGCAGCATTTAATCGCAATTAGTACTGACCTGTTGTTTTCTAACAAGTATATTCGCATCCTGTGCAATAATAACGTGCGAATAGACTCGCGTCGCGTGGTATATTGACAAGAAGGCGTTAACAATGCCCTTTTCCCTTAAATAAATTTATGTTATGTGATACAATTTAAAAATTAGTAATACGTATTTTTTACACGTGTCATAATGCGAGATTAAAAATATAGTTTTTTTTAAAATTAATTTGGCATAAACTGGCATAATCTGCGATCTTGATTGAACATGCTTGCAAAATTTTATAGCACATATTATAAAAATATTTATGCATTTTTTAAAAAGTTTATTCATCGCATAATTCCTATAAGCAATCGATAAAAAGAATATGTTGAATAAAGAAGTTCATTTTTACCTTTATTAATAAAGATACAATAATTAATTTTTTCTAGATACTTTTTAATCTAAACTATTCTACAGAATATTCGCAGCTCATCAAGAATTTCGATAGGTCGTTATAAATATTTTGTAAATTTTTCCTTTGTCTGAGTTCTTTCTTATTTTGTAACATGTACTTTAAAACAGCTAAAGTTTTTAACGCCTTGACAGTAGATTTCCTGCGATTATCTCTTTTCTTAAGTCTGCCTAAAGAAGGAACGAGGGGGAAAAGGGGGTTCTTGGATGGGATTTCCTTAAAGGGGTGAATGAGCGGCAATAGAGATAGACCTGCTAAAAGCTTGTTTAGAGCCCTGCTAAGAGTTAGAAAAATGTAAAATAATATATATATATATATAGGGATCTGCTAAAAGCTAAAGAATATAATAAATGTATGGATAGAATAGATAGTGCGTATTTATGTATCTATAATTGCATCAAATGATTTAAAAAAATACATAAGAATTTATAGACTTCATAAAAGCTAGAAAAATATACATATAACTAATTCATCCCGCGTAATACAAATTTCCTAAGATTCAGATAAGTAACATTTTAAAATATAATAATTATAAATAAATTAATTTAAAATAAATGATTCTAAGACTAAATAGAGGGATATAAAAAACAAAAATTATATTTATATAAAAGTTTAAAAAAATTCTAATTTTATAAAAATTATTGTAAAATAAACGATATGGACAAACTAATTTGCTTAGAAATTCATATCGATCATCTTTGAAAATTTGATCATCTTCATTATTACATTTCGATATATATAATTGCAGTAATGCAATTGATTACCATTTTACGCTCTAGTTTTTTAAAATAAAGAATCGTTACGAGACGAATTATATTTAGTTGCGAATTGGAAAATATTACTGACAAAGCATGAAAGAAACAAAAGGTTTTATAGCGTCGTTGATATTTCACTTCGGTCAATGTTTTACTGTCTTCTTCGAGATCATAGATACTAAGAGAAACTTTCCGACCTGCTACCCTTTTTATAGTACAAGGGTTCTGCAAAAAATGCATTCTAAGATACCGCCGTAGCGCCGTTCCATTGGAATCTGGATTATAGGTTCGTATCTTTGCTGCTGCAACGTCCAGAAAAATAGCCACGGCAATAAAGGTATATAACAAAAAAGTGTCAACAACGCGCGGCACTGTATACATTATCTACAGTAAAATTTTTTGTTGTATTATTGAAAATCGATTAATCTCATATTAGTTTATTGTGGCATCTCCGAAATAGAAACGGATAAATTTTCGGCAAAATAATTCCGTTTTCGCAAAAATGGCGTATTAATATAGCGTACGTAGTTTACAATTTTCACAAATTTTATATTTGCAAGTTGTGCACTGTTTATTTTCGTTTGCACGATGCTTATTACTTCAGCAGATGCGGAGAGGATTTGGTGTTTTTCGCGTGCTTGCTGGACAAAATGCAAATTTTTGAGAACGTAGTATTATTTAGATTTTTACATCTCAACCGCGACAGGTGGAAAAAAATGTGAAAAATCCTGTATGAAATTTAAAAAGTTGTCAACGTTTCCTCACACGTTATATGCAACTAAAATCTCTTACGCGCTGCAAAAATTTATTTTTAACAGTATTTTTTATCTCTAGCTCTATGCCCTTTTTAAATAATATACGTAAGTTAACGTTGCGGCAGTCATACCATAACGGTGGTGAATGTGATTACAAAATATACCGTGTGATATATAAATAAAATGTTTAAATTCTCTAATTACTCTTCCATTTAAATAAGTTCAAACTGTGCAAATTTTTTTCATAATCCAAAATATTTATATCATTTATATGAACCAGAATTATGTAACTGTCGGAACAGCGAGAAAAGCAATAGATCAAAATGAGCTGTACTCGCGTATAATTTAAATAATAGATAATCTCTGCTCTCGAAAGAATGCGCCGAGTCCGTTGCGTCGCGTCGCTTCGCTTCGCGTCGTGCGGAAATACGAATGGCGTAATAACGACGCGACGACATTTCCGATGGAGTCTCTTTCATCGGTATGTTATTTCGAAAAGATAGCGAACTTAGCGTTTTCCGCGAGCGAGCGAGCGAGAGAGAGATCTCTTAATATGACAATCATTCTCGAGGCCAGCTGACGCGCGACAAATTCTCGGCACGAAGAAGAAGGAGAAAAAAGCACGGATTAAACGGGGTCGAGGACATTTCTCTCAAGCGCGAGCTTACGGCCACAAATCCCTCCGGCGACGCTAAACATTATTTCAAACGACGGTCGGCGTTCTACTCTTCCGGCGCATCTTGATGGTTCAGCGAGCGAGGTAAACGGTCTGTTGTACTCATTGCTCTTTAAATTCATGAAGGACAGTGGTAGATTCTCTCTCTCTCTCTCTCTCTCTCTCTCTCTCTCTCTCTCTCTTATTCCACGTCTTTCCTTCTCTCCGTCGCTTTCTTAGTCGGTACGCGACGCTGAAAGCATGTCAGAACTGATTCCGCGATCCGAAATCGTCCTCCGCAGAACAGAAGTTGGCCCGCATACCCGCCGAACCCTCAACGCGGAGAATTAGTCCTGACCGTACTTGAGCGAGGGCCAACAACAAGTGGTTGTGTCTAGTTAACTCGCGGAGTCGTTGTCGGAGACAGTTCGGAAAGACATCCGCTGTCAGTGGAACAACACGGACGGCGCGGCGCGGCGCGGCGCGCGTTGAGCAACGGCCGGCAACAAACAGCCTGGGATTTAGAGTATCGACTCTGGGTGTGTCTCTCGAACCCGAAACAGATGTATATCTCGCCACTGAGAGTGCCGCCGCGGTCCGCATCTCTCTCTCTCCCGTCTGCGAGACGGAACCGGCAGAATAAATCTCTCTTTCTCTCCCTCTCCGGAGGCAGAGTTTACGAATTGTAATATCAATATCTGTTCACCTGTTGCCGTGCGCGACCCAATTGCCGGTTGGCTGGCGTGTATTCGCTCGGCGCATTTATTCTGACTTAATGGACCGCGAGCTGTGCTTCGCGGGCGTGACGATACGCTAGGGAGTAAGAAGGCGGCTGAATCGTTCGATTGCGAAAGCCCTATGGTGGTATTAATGCATAATTGAATCCACTAATCGATACGTATTACGCGTTCCCTTTACAGAACCGCATTGAGTTGTGATTGAAGAGAGTTTAGAGACTAGATCTGTGTCGAAATAGTCGAATATGCATGTTTGAGATGCAGTCGCGAATCAGGTAAAATACGTTTCACCGATGCAACTCGGGTGTTGAATTATTCACGCAATGCTGTTCTCATGTCAAATTAAATTTACGCTTGACAGACCTGTGCACCTTCAACAATCGCATTTGTTTTTTTATCTAAAAAAAAAAAGTGTTTTAGTATATTACGTAAAAATTATCTTAGACACAAAGTGTAACAAGATTCGAGAAATTTCGTGCAGAGAGTAATTTAACGGAAGAACTTCAATTCTTAAACACTATAATTTCCTGTTGGAAGTGGCGGAGCGAAAAATACGTTCCATATTTCGCCTTACCGCCTCGGCGCATATTCCGCATTAACTCGCGGACATGAACACGCATAATTCTCTCAAAATGTGGCGCATACAAGTTGTCCTCGCTCGTGACGGTAGAGAAAGGGTCAGGAAGGAAGTTGATAATTTTACGCGAGTGAAAAGCTGCGCGAGATGGTGGCGTGCGTTAGTAGCTAATTTATACGTATTAAGAATTACAAATTTAAAATTGTGCAATTTTGTTGGTAGTGCGCTGTGAAATTGGGGGACATTTGTCAGAACCCGTTCGCCGTTACTCCAGTTCCGTTGATACGTTATAAAAATGAGATGTGGTAAGGCAAAGGCCTTAAAAGTTATTCGCCGAAATACATATAAACACTGGCGCAATCGCGAACTCTCGTTAATTAACGTCAGCGTTAATTAACGGTTAAGAAAACCAGTTTGCAGGCCTGGATCGCATTCATTGGCTCGTTAATAAAGCAATTCGCGCAATAAATAATATTCGATTCCTCGGCGCTCGCTCGGGCGAGCCGAGCCATCGGCTTGGAAACATGTCGCTCGCCGTCAGGAGTTAAATCCCGGCGAGAATTTTATTTCCGAGATCCCTCCCCCGTTCGACCCGCGACGCGCAAGACTCCATTAAGAGCACGGGGAAAGGCGCGGGACCGATTGTTCCTTTCGGTCGAGTGAAAAATTTTCTCTCCTCTTCCTAGGCGCCCCTTCGAATGGGGGGAAAAAAATCTCCTTAAAACGAGGCAATCTTCGCGATCCGTCGTGAAATTACACGGAGGTTTCGTAATGAACATTTTACTGTGCATCCAGACGAGATCGTCCCCCACTGGCCTATAGTCACCGCATTAAGTTTATCGCATTTCTCCACTATCCCTCTCGCGCATAGTTGCCGTTGGGTAAAATGCCGATGGGCAAGCCGGCGGAAGACACGTTAACATGTACAAGTCTGATGGTGCTCGTAGATTCACTGAACGATTGTTACGTCGTGAATAACACTCGGCCCATTGTGAGGTGCTCAACCAGCAAAATGTAGAGATAGGTCTTGGCGGTGCCATAAAGTCATTCGTGCGCTACCATCCTCTCCCCTACCCCTCGCTGCAAAACTGCGGACGGCACTTTGAAAGGGAAATTCGACCGGAGCGACGTCGGCAAGAAGTCTAGTGAGACACGCTGACTTAGCTGTTACGTAATTTTCCCGAAGAGGAATGTCGGCGGCGTTTAATCGTTTAATTAATCGTGATCTAAGGAAACTCATCATTCAAAAGTTGTGATCGCCACTTTCCGCCTAATTTTTGCGTGATTATTGATTATCGAGATAAACGTGATGCTCAAAACAATCACACGTTGAAAAAAATATAATCTCGATTAAATGTCGTTTACCGTTCGCGTCATTTGCATGAGCTTATCGAAAAAGGCACGCTTAACCGGCTGACAATAGTGTGATACATTTTGCTTCTGTCAAACGAGATAATGCGGCAGCTGTCGAAAACGAATCACTTTAATCGCGATCGGCGTCGACAACACGGAGACAAGTATTTTTATATAAATATATTAAATTGATGGGTTCATTTCTGCCGATTTGTTACGGGCATAGGCAAAATTCGTTATTAACTCATGAGTGTTCGTGTCACGTTGCTTTAAACTGAAATAGTAAATATCAATATTCCAGAACCACAGGATGTCTTTTCAACGGCAGTTACAGAACGACAAATTAAAAGAAATTGCGGTCGTTTTAATAGCCTGATATCGATTGTTATTGAACTATTTAACATTTATTATTAAATTTAGAGAATAAAAAAAATTTTAATTAATCTCAACTGAATTTTACATCAATAGAGATTTTATTCATTATTTGATTGTCAAAGTATATGTTTAAAATCCAGGAATTATGAAAATATTAAATAAAAGATTTTAAAAATAATGTTCAATTAAATGTTTAAAATTGAAAGATTTGATAGATATTGAATATTAACACAGAAAATTCAGAAAAAAATAACATTGTTATTAATTTATGAAAGAATCTGTATGATTAAAATATGTGAGTATTTCTCATTATTAAAAAAAATCTTTGTATAAAAAACAGTCATGCAATAATTATTTATCTGCAGAAAATATTTTACTTTATTTTATTTCAAGATTGTATACTTTCAAATAACTTGATAACATCTGTAAGAGATCAGAAAAGATAGCATTCTCTAGATTTCAGTTAAGTTTAAAATATAAGAAAACATAACACAAGAAGAAGTCAGAGTAAGCGGCACTTGAAAATACCTTCTCTCGCTTGCGAATCGAGATCCAAGTTGAATGACTAGCGAGAGCACGAGCAGGTCGCGCATTTTACGAGTAATTGCGAGACAAGTAAGTTCAAGAAGAAGATAGCTTGACCATTAAGGAATGCGGGTCAAATTTTCGGGAAAATCGAGCCAATCCAGTGACGAATATCGCAGCAAGGATTTAAGGAGGAATCACATGTGAATTCGTCTGACAATGAGGTTTCGCGGAATTGAACACGGTTCTCGCGATGGTAATTAAAGCGATTGCCTTTTAACCTCCCTCAAACCAACTTGTATCTCAAACATATAATTGTTTCAAAAATTAAAATTGATTTGTCACTCGGACTCCTACATATCTGTTTATTAGACAAATAGTCTAATTACATAAAACATTGGCATCTAATTATGTAATAAACCGAGAATTAAAATATTCCCCCTTATATCAATTTTTCTGAAATTAAGATATTTCACATGCAAGAGAAATTCGAGGGAAAAAATAGTACTTTAGAAAATTGGATATGAGAGTAAATAAACGTTCGTAAAACAATATTTCGTACGATTTCAAGAAAATGTCTTATTTATCTTGAGAAATGCTTGTAGTATATTTATGCGTTAGACAATTTCATTTTACGAATTCGGATCCATTCTAAGTGCCCTTTGTTTTTCCGTGCAACCGGCAGCGCATCTCTTTTCGTCGAGATGGATTTATTTGCATTCGTCGATATTATCGGAATTCGCGCGATCGGTTTTCCCGTCGGTCTCACATTTCGCTCGCTTCGTATTACATTTCTTCGCGAAAGAAGCTCCTTTTCCCCAAAGGGAAATCAATAATTCCGGTACGCTTGCCTCGTGTTTACGCCTATGCGCGCAAACGTGTATTCTCAGCTTCTGCAGATAGTGCCGAGTCATCCTGTTGCGAGTTCGGGAATGAAGCATGTCATTGGCTCTTCGTCGATCCATTATGGTCGCTCGTAAAAAAGAATGGATTGATAATACGTTAGATAATCTATCTACTCGGCTCCTTTATGGCAAAGAATAGTGCTTGATAATAGGAAATCGATTTACTGCGTAGCTGAAGGTACGGCCTCACTCTTCACGTTTATAGACAAACCGAAGTATTATAAACGTATAGTTATCTCTGTCCTTTCTTCCTATCGAATTTATATATACATATATAATACTTTTATACATACACATATACACACACATGCACGTGATTCTTACGAAAAATGTTTTCCGCAAACTCACCGGCAAATCGGTTTTTGTTTTCGGAGCGCGCACGTCGAACATACACGAGAAACAGAGCAGCATGAACTACGAAATGCTTTATGTCGTACGATGTATTTGCAGCGATCGGATTTGACCTGATTTAATGCAATATACTAGACAAGTTTACCATTTCAGTGTTTATCGAGAAAAATCTGATGATTTTGGGAATAAACAATGCGAGCAAACTCCGAGTATCGAAAATTGTTTTAAAATCGTGAATTTATGATTATTTGTTTTTCAAATCATTAGCAATTTATACGTAATCCACAAATAAATATCAAACAAAGCTTATTTTTCTGTAATAATAATAACAAAGAGACTTTCAAGTAAAATTACTTTGACCGTATCGCTGAATTGAGCTGAAAATTTTCAATCTTTCAAGAATTTTGAAATTTTAAACCCTGGTATTTGGAAATTTTTTCGTCAAGAAGAACCAAGATGCAATTAGCAAAACGAGATGATCGTTTTCTCTATTGGGATTATCGAGAGCTAATCAATTTCTCATTGAACAGAAGTACTGACGGGAATTTATCGAAGTCACGACGCTTCGTATTTGTTCTTGCGATCAAAGAACTGAAGACAAAGCGCGAGCTTCAAAGCCGATTACTCGGGATTGCGTTTTGCTATTGCAATTTCCTTCGCATCTGAGCGCTCGCGTTGTTCTCATCATTAGTACCAATACGTTTGAATAATCCAGGAAATAACTACGTTGAATTCTTAATAAACGACATAAACAACGGTTTATTTTCCTCCCTATTCGATAAATATGTTGAAGACCTTTGTACAATAAACCGAAAATATATTGCGCAGTAAATTGGTCGCACGAGGTCGAACTTTGCTCTCAATCTCGCAAAACTAGTGAGAGAAAAGGAGGGGAGGTGGACGCATTATTGATTTTCGGAAGTTCATCTAACACGACATGAATAGAGTTAGGCGGACTTAAGGGGTTAATCTTTAGCAGTCAATTTAGAACGCAGAGAGGAAGTTAGATAAAGTCCAGCGCTCTCTCGCCTGCCATTGCTATTACGCAGGTAACTCCAACTGACTGAGGCAGCAGTAATCTAATTACATTCAATATCGTACGTAATTATTGTCGCCAAACACGGTTAACATGATACAAAGCTTCATCAATGGATAACGTCTATGGTATTTTACTCTCAATTTATTTAACAACATAATTCTTATTTTGTCTTTATGTAATCGTGTACAAACATGTCCATTTATGTGTTACTCGATGTTTACATTAATATGTGCATTAATATTTTTTAAATAAAATATCAAGTACAAGATAAAATAATTTTTAGAAAAAATATGTGTTGCAAATGTATTTATCTCAATGCAATCTATAATGTAAAAAATAAAATAAGAACGTATAAAAATAAAAAATAGATTCTAATTATTTTAATAGTTTCAGATTTTATAATGCTATAATAACCAAAAATTCTCGAAGCGAATTTAAAATACTATCAAATATACATATATGTGAAGCAATTAATTAAATAACTTTTATTATAAATTATAAATAATTATTTTTTATCTCGAATATATATTCCACACTTTTAAAAATCTGTTTCCACTTTTCTCTTATAAAAAAAATGTTGCCACAGGTAACAAGTGCGCTACTACACTTGCTATACTGAAAGATACACATCTGGCACAGATTTTTCAACGCGCTACCTCTCCTATTCGGCATTGGCTCGGAACCAGCGCGATTACCGGTCGTTGAATTCACGCGGGTACGTGTGAACGACGTGACCAAGCGCGGCCCCGGTCTCACGGGAAACTTAAAGCCACTTTAAATTTAGGATTGACTTTAACACGTAGCTCGAGCGCTGGTAGCATAATCTATGCGCTCAAGTCGCATTTAAAATGGAAGCCGCTTTAAATTATATTATCCATGACGAGAGAAGCGGGTCAGCTGCCACTGCGATGCAGCGACAAATACCCGAGTGCTACAAATACAGCCTTACATAGCTTACGAGAAAATTCACGGAGCAGCGTTAAATCGCGTTACACCGAAATCTTATTTCCGCCTAGCACGCGAACGAGCCACTTGGCGTGCCGCGCGTCCGGGCCTCGTCTCCGTTATGAAACGACTACAGGCAAGCAGGCAGGCAAGCAAGCAAGCAAGCAAGCAGGCAGGCAAGCAGGCAAGCACGACGCCCTTTCCTCGTACCCTTCGAGGGAGAGGATCGTAATTAGCCCCGGTGTAAACTCAGGCAGGGCCGTCTCACATCCGTCAGAGTTGTCTTAGTTGGGCGTTGCTGACGAAAACCTTGGAGCCAAGCAAGTCGGACGCGATGGAGACGACATGATGAGACGGACGAGAGAGAGAGAGAGAGAGAGAGAGAGAGAGAGAGAGAAAGAGACGAAATTCCCATGTGATGTTGGTCGAGGGATAAAGACCGACAGTAACAGCAGCGACGGAAGAAAGATACGTCAACATCGGATAAAAGAGAACGAGTGCGACGGAGAAGAAGCAAAGCCGCCGAAATGCTCTCCACATTTCGCAGCCGTAAGGGGAAAACGAAAGGGGCGAGAAAGGTTTACGCGGGTTACGAGTAAAGTGATTGCGAAAAGGGGGTCAGAAGGAAAATAGGGTACGGTAGTTTAATAGACTGAGCCATGATGGATGACGCCCCCTCCTCGGATCGATATTCTTCTTCTCACTCGCGGTCCGAGTGCCTACCTACCGCGCCACGTGCCCGAGTATTCATGGCATTTTGGAAGCCGCGGTAGACCGTACACGATATACAGTCCCGCATACCGGACATTTTCGGTAGCGGATACACACGCGCGCCGTTCTCTCTCGCTGTTATTACGCGATTTCTCTACACGCGGGGGACGCCACGGGCAAGAATTCGCGGTGGCGTCGTGGCCGTCGGGAGTGGTTTGCGAGCCGCGAGAACCCGCAAGTACGTAAACCGAAGCCACGCGGCAAGTACGAGCCTCGCGGATAACGATCACCGTCGTCGCCATGGAATTTCTCCAAAGTAAGAAATTGTCAGCGATGGTTGCTCGGTGAGCTGCGACAATTCCCGCCGCTGCTGGCATTTCGTACGTCGCCCGTTTTATTCGCGCGAAGAAACGGCCAAGATTTATGGGTGACGATGAACCCTAAAGTAAAAGGGGCAATCTGAAATTCACGCGGGTCAGTCGATCGATGGTCGATAGCGGCGAACCGCGCCCACGCCGGACGTCTCATGACATTGGCAGATCTATGGAGGATTCGGGAACGTTCAGCCATTTCCAATACGACTTTCCAATCGGTTATTTTCGTCTTGGATTTCCACAAATATTTGAGCGTCCACGAAAATTTGTCAAATACCTCCCAAATTTGTTCCTATTACAAAAGTATCTTAATACGTCCGGATATTACGGATTTATATTGTGCTTCGAATTTTAACGTTTCAATTTCTTTTACCAAGATCTTATTTACCGGCTGCGTTCTTTTAAGCCACGCCCGAAGGCAGCCGGAAGGTAAACTTGTTTATCTGCGAAGGCGTCTCAATCGAAAGGAACCGGGAATTTAATTCGCTAGAAGATGGGATATAATAACCGAGGTCTGGCGCTGAAAAAATATTTGTCCCCATCGTAACGCTGGTTGCATTCGCAGTCGCAGTTGCTCGGCGACCTGGCGAGAGAGAGAAAGAGAGAGAGAGAGGGGGGGGGGAGGGGCGAGAGAGGAGATGGAGAGAGTATCGTTCCTGAAGTTGCGCCGCCCTGGGACACTCTCGAAAGGGGTATGACCCGGGGCAGCACGGCGGGCAATATAAAGTTACTCGAAATTACATCTGCATATTATTTCAATTTTGTAGATTGTTTAACCCCAGGTAACGCCGGATACGAGGAACTCCCGTGAAAGTTTTCTTAGGATAATCTCTTAGGTGGTCCCCGCCGGGCTCTCACTCTCTCTCTTTCCCTCTTCATCGTAATTCGCCGCATCTCATTGGCTGTCGGAAGAAATTTGTTGGCCCCGCTGTCTAAAATTAATTTACTAGCTGCCGTGGCGAAATAGGCGAAACCCAACGAGCCGCGAAGCGAATAAATAAGTACCGACGTCGACTGCCGACGTCGATGCAACGACGCTGCAATTCCCGCGGCGCTTGCCGGCGCGATCCGGACGAGGCGGAAAAAAAAACCCGCGCAGGAAAAATACACGTCATTCGGCCGGGAGTTTTCCGCGATAAACAGCGCTGAAAAACAAGTCGGTCGGCGTAAATCGCGAAAACTTTATATTAGGTATTTTGAATCGGCGAAAAAACCGGGCTCCGCGAGTTTTCCCACCACCACCGCCGCCGCCGCCGCCGCCGCCACCCGCCCGCCACCCGCTGTGATAGACTCCCGGATGCATTGGCGCGTGATAAATCGATCCCATGAAACCTACCGTTCGCAAACGGAAAGAAAGTACCTCAAAGCAAAGTATTCGTCCTATGTGGTTTGGACAAATTCTAATCGAACGAAACGTTACGCTACAAAAAAGTGGGAATTTTCGATAACTCATCATCTTTCTATTACTCGCTCTTTCTTTTTTTGTTTCAGTTTCTCTGCGAGAACTAATATAAACAGAAAATAAATTCTGATATTTCCTTATTTTTATAAATCGGATTATCTGATTTTGACATTTATCAGATTCAAATAATCCGATTTATATCAATATGATTTAATTAATCATTGATATTTTGTTAATAGCATAATCTTACAATTATCGAAATAGCACATAGAATATTGTAAATATTATTATTGTAAATTCCTTACGTTACTGAATATTTAAAAGTGGAAATACAATACTAATAATATTATTATGAAAACAATAATTTAGAAAAACAGGTTTATATACTCGTATAATTCAATATGTGTTTCACGCTGTATAATGCGTATAAACTTATACATATATGCAACGCCCGTTCACATTAGTGAACCCCGACATTATATCGGGATATTTTATTTATCGCACCTTATTTAACCGGTCTCGCGGGAGAAAAAAGGGCGAGAGCTCGAGTTCCTGATCTTCAATTTCAATTTGCAAGACGCACACTTATCAGAAGACGTGTCGGAGTAGGTGACGTTTGACGGAATAGAGGTACTTTCGAGATTAATTCCCGTACCTCTCAGCATTTTGATCGGCGAGATACGACGGCGAAATAACTTCGAACACCTTTGCTTTTCTCCAATCACGGTAAGCCGGAGGTGGTCGGATAAGGGAGGGTGAGCCAGGAGAAGGAAAAGGGGCGAGGGTGGGAGAGGGGGGAGGGGAAGAAAGAGAGAGAGAGCCGTGGAAGATGGGAAAAGAGCGTGGGCAGCGTGTCGTTTGTATCAATTTACCCCGGCCACCCGGACGTCCATCGACTTGCTTCGGATTTAATCTAATGCCACGTCGAGAAGGGTAATTCATTAAACAAAGATCCACGGTTCCAGGTCTGGCATCGCCGCGCCGCCGTCTCGGCCAGACGTCTGCCATTACGCTCGGCGGCCAAAAGTAAATAATTAAATTCAGTCTGGTCGAATTTCGGCCGGGTTCGGTAAGGGCGCGGTTAATCCGGGATGGCGTTGCACGCCGTAGCGAGGCCGAGGCCGCGCAAAATATTTAGGTACGTCCGGCGGTGGACGATACGACGGGAAGGAATGATCACGTTTGCGGTGTTCGCCGCGAATTCATAAGGATTATACCGGGCCATGCTTTGAGGATTATTCTATTCATATGATCCGATGACTCGGGCGTGCAAATTAAGACATATCTCAATTTCGACACCGCCGACTACGGTCGTAATCACAGGGATATTACTCGTAAAGGCTCGCTCGCGCGGTAACTTCCGAGATATGAAAATTTAATTTGATGTGCACGATAATCCGCGGTGCACACTGACAAGGTTACTTAATCATCTCGGGCATATAATATGATATAAGCTCAACGTCGGACGAGGTGCCGAGGTGAATCACGAATGTCGCTGCGAAACGGAACATTTCGATTTTAGAAGGCCGAAGTCGCCTGCATCACGGAAATCGCTGGCGGGGTGCAGTGCTTAAAGCTCGCGCGCGCGGCGCGGCGGCCACGCAGGCAGCGGCGCAACGATTTATTGGACGCCCGCTCTTTTTCGATTATTTATACGCTCGTGATGCCGGTTGCGGATCATTGAGATCAATTTCATTACCTGGCAACAAATTTGAGGAAAGCCGAACGCGGCTATGCATTACCCGTGTCCGCGAGAACAAAATATTCATTCTGAGTGGCTCGTTAAATTCCAACGGCGCTTCCGCGCTACGAAAACTCAGCCAATAGATCACGCTAAACTTCCTGCACGTTCGTGCTAGCAATTCCCTCATCCCAAGCCAAGAGTCATGGATATCCACAGGAGAACGTGCACGAGCAGGGGAGACTTGGTTCCCCTACGCCACCGCAAAAATGTTTTAGACTTCCAACTGTACTAGCTTCTCTAGCTGCCGTATTTCATTCGATGTTCCTCGATGGCACCGCAAAAAACCTGTTATCTTTATTACTTACTATCCCTTTTTTCCTTGAAATCTTCTTAAGCTAAGACTCTTACGTAGCTAAAATCTAGAGGTATTATGAGTATCTTATTTTTGCACAGAAATTCAATAGGTATAAAATTAACGTAGACTTGCATTTTGCGACGTTATAAATATTCCATCAATAGTTATCAAACTGATAAAGTTTTTGTTTTATGAAGTCTGTAGGATTATCTTAATAATTATTATAGTGATAATAAATAATTCATCTATATATAAATTTGCATAATTAAACATTTACATTTACATAGTACAATGTATTATGATAGGCACGATTTAATGAATAAAAATCTAAATCAGAAGGAATAATTTTTACATTAACATTCACAGAGAGTTGGATATATAAATTTTTTTTTAATTGTCTTAACACAACAAATATTTTCAGTTAAGATTAATTTTAATATGCTATTGCAGTCCAAATATTTGATCCCTTAAAAAGTTAATTTAATTATTAAAAAATTTTTTAAAATTATCAATATCTTTGTGCTAAGAAGTTGCTGTAGATTCATATGGAATATCGTTCTATTTATAAAATTCACTCAACTTATTTTCATAATACATTTCAGCGTAATATCTTATATTTTTTTTGCAATTTAAATAATCATAAATGCGCAAGTATGGGCGGTCGTTATCTCGCAATCTTAATTTCGTATTTGCTTTAATTTTAAGTCCTTGGCCAGTTCCTCACGGACGCTACTCAAAGCTCCGGGCAATTATGATAATATCTTGATCCGATAATGGGACACGGTCTTATTCTTACGAATTGTCGCGGGCTTCTCGATGAGAAAAGCGGGCTGGGCGCGGGTGCGCGGCGCAGCGCCGATTTCACGCTCGAAAAGTCCGGGAATGGAGCTGGCAAAGAGGAATTAAGATCTCGCCGAAGGCTCTCTGACAATGCAAAGAAGCTGCCCAAAGAACGGGAAAGGGACGTAGAGAGAGAGAGAGAGGGGGGGGGGGGCAATGCGAAGGAAGGGAATGAAAGATGGAAAGTGAGAAAGGATGAGAAGGTGAAAAGTATGGAAGTGAGAGAGGAGAAATGAAGATTCCGCGAGAGGGAAGGAGACGCTCGATAGTATGGATCATGTAGAACGAGAAACGTCGTAAATCGCGGGAGGATGGTAGATCAGAAGGGACATTATACTTGTGCTTCTAGCTCTCTGTGTAGCCGGCTCTTTGTTTATATTCTAAGAATAGAGAGTGAGAGGGATCGTTTGACATGTCGCCAGTCGCAAAGACGTCGTGGAACAAAAGGGGGTACGTCTCTGTTCCTCCTGGAACCCTACGAATCCCTCCCCTCCCTGCGCTCCGCTATCCGACCGATTCGCGTCTATTGAAGCGGCTGAATCGTGGTCGCAAGCTGCCGCCGCATGCACGTAAGTGCCATATCATTATGCCGGATAATGAACGTTCGTGAAGTGGTGGTGGGTTAAGTAGCTTTCTACATTGCGCGAACCGCGCGATTTACAGGGGTATCCGACCATTCGTTTATCCATTCGTCTGCATGCGGACGTGTGAGTGGAGGAAGTGTGAGTTTCGATGAGAAGCGATGTACGCGATTATTGAGCACGCAAGGCGAGATCGTCAAGCAGATGGACGACGGAAGCACATGTTTTGGAGCGAACGATCTATCAGAATCAAGAGCCTCCCGTTACATAAATTGAATATTATCTTGTCAAGTTCTGAGCGAATATTTCACACTTTGGACAACGCGCACGATTTCTTCACTACTTATATACTTTATGTGTATCGTTATGTGTGACAATCTAAGAGAATTAGGCCATTTGAAATTACTGTGGCATTTTTGCGAGCTTTTTTATTTTATATTCTTAAAATAATAAGATTTATAAATTTACGATACACTCAAAATAAAAGAAGATATTTCATAAAAATATTTTATGAAATTGTATATTTCAGATAGCGATAAAAACGAAATGTGACAATTAGATAAATAACGATGCGAGATTTTACGAGTTCTCGGAATACCGTGTGCGGTAAAATCGTAATGAATTTTACAATTGACGTCAAGAACAGAATAAACGAAATCTAAACGTCGCGCGAATAAGATGTCTTATTGAAAAATGTAAGCTATGCGGCTGAGTTGACTCGCGGGTAGATTACCGTGAGAAGTATAAGACTTATAATTTAACTTTTATCGAATCCCGATACAGAATATTTCAACATTGGCTGCGACGGTCGTTAGCAATTCGTTTCCTCCTAGGGATCCAATAGCTGTTGCTTGTGATTCGCGCGCACGGGACAGGATAAGTACGTTAAATTCCTTGAACTCACGGCAATTTCGTGCGTCGCGGTAAATCGATAAATCACAGTCGGCCAATCGACATTACACAGTCGCGTTTCATTTCAATTTTCTCTTCGGCGAAAGAAGCAAACAGCTAAGCTCAACTTTGATATTGCACATCGATTATTGCTGCCGCGTTTATTCTGATATTACATCCGAGATTAATCGAAATTGCAAAAAAGCATTGAACATCTGTGTCCATTTCCGCTTGTTACATGCAGATTCTGTATGATTCCATATTTGTCAATGTTAAAATAGTCAACAGTTAATATTGAACAAAGCTACGTATTTCCTACTATCTTTTTATGACGTTGCATAAACTATTGTAAGTCATCTATTAAAATATTTCGTTTATTCTACTACAGAGTTGCATTAATTTATTAGAGTTAATAATACTTTGAGACAAAATTATTTATTATATTATATTTTTATGGAATAACGAATCCTAAAATTATATATATATATATATATATATATATAGAGAGAGAGAGAGAGAGAGAGAGAGAGAGAAATTAATTTCATGTTTCAATAAGACTTTGATTTAATGCTTGACTATCAAGATATATTAAAAATTAAAAAATTATAAAAACAACATATAATAATATATTCATCAAATTTGTCGTATCACCATATAAAAATATCTGAGACGTCTTTTAATAGTTTTAACTATAATTCTCGATCTGATATATACATATAAAGTAAATATATATAAATTTTGAAATTCAAATGTGTGCTAAATATGTACACAAATAATTAGATTTTTTGTTATAGGTATACATATAGAGTAGAAATATAGATTGCAAGCATTAGTCGTAATATATTAACAATTTTACGTATTATGATTATTATGACACTTAAATATTATATTAATTTTGTAATTACATACTTGATTTATTTCAGAATAATAAATAAATTAAATTTTCCCTCTTTCTCATTCTCCTTATTTCTACTTCTTCCTCTGTCATCTTCTTTTCTGGATTCATTAAACGCACGATAATATCGAATAATGCCAATCTATTTTTAATGACATCGAATAGAGTAGTCCAGTCATGGCGGCTGATAAATTAAATATTTAGAGAGGATCTGTACATCTCATGTCAGCTTATAATACGTATATACGCGATGGATCTAGTCGTGTGATATGGATATCATTAACTGAGCGTATTACGAATGTCACGGACTTTAACGGCCGGTATCTCGTGTACTCCCAGATAGGAATTAATTATTTCAAGGTAATGAAGTGTCAAGGGAAGGACGTGGCCAGAGAAGGAAGACGACGTTGTTCGAAGTTATTCGACGGAAGATATTTCGTGCATAGCTATCAGAATGTCGCGAGTCAGGAGATATTTCTAATTGCAGGGGTCGCCGCCACCGCGATGTAGTAAATAGATTATCCGAATTAACGATCCCAGCAAAATTAGCATTCCATTTTCAGAGTTTCAATATAATTCAGAAATGTTTATAATTTATAAAAGCTTTCACTCTTTCGATATAATTCGGGAATATTTATAATCTATAATAGCTTTCGCCCTTTCTCAAAGATACCTACAAAAACAAGGAAAATGCGAATCCTTGATACGTTTCAGAATTTTTACAATTAAATGAAAAAAGTTTTTAATTCATGGAAATGCGGAAGATTTCTATCTGAGAATTGAGAAATGCCAAAATCTTTAATTCACTTTAGCCAATCGCGATTCCGATAGATAAGTGTAGAAGGAACTTTCACGCTTGTGCAAATTCTCATTGCTTCCGGGGAAGTAGTTAGACCGTGCCAGTAGTTAGATCGTAACGTGGTTGTGGTGTATACGACGCGACATTCGCATTTCTTTGCAATCGCACGTTTCCCGGGACGCAGACATGAGAGCCTCGAATGCCGCTGTTTGTCGAGCGCATCGCCGCGCGGCAAATGGCCGGCGCATCGCGAAAGTGCATTACGCCGCGCGTCTAGAATACGCGATACCCTTTCGCACGGCATGACTCGTACGTGGGCATACAGTCGGCCAATACGTACCGTATCGTACGTGCATGCCGCGCACGCAGCGAATACGCGGAGCAAATTCGTGCCGTAAGTAAAGCACGGGTCGGTATACGGAGGGGGGGGGGGGGACCATAATCGTTACGAAAACTCACGACAAGATCTGCCGGAATTCGCTGCTTCGTACGTTTAATACAGCATGCATGCGGAAATAAACTGCGGAAGAAAACGGTCATCGTCCTAAGACCACTCACGTGTATGAGCGCGAGTAAGTCGCTGCTTTCGCTATTGTGGAAAAACGAGTTCGAAGATAGGTCGGCGAAAGAAAACGCAAACGCATCGGGGACCCTTTTTCATCAGCAGCCAGTTCCCAGTCTCACCTCCGGGACGCGAACGAGGGATTCTTTTTTTTCTTTTTTTTATTGCCATGCCTTTACGAGACTTCTCCTTTCCAGACCAGAGACTCGATTGGCGATCGAACACGCTTTTTATGTGCACGAAGCGCGGCAACGGCAACGAATGCAAAGTGCTTTCGTTTCTATCGCGTCTCAATTCCCGATGCCCATGGATGGCGCGAGCAATAAAAATATGCCAATACAAAGAGAAAAAAAACAATGCAATGCGGAGAATGGCCAAGTATATTGGAAACGAAGGCAGTCGCCAATACCGCGAACATATATACCGTGGTTGAATTCGTAAATTACTATCGATTAATCCAGACAGTTTATCATATCTAATATCGAGAAAATATCGGATTTTTGTCTGCATCTAAAAATGTAAAGTTCGAATATTTAAATTTATTTGTTTTCTTTTCTTTTTGTAGGGCAATATAAGTTTTTTTTTTTTTTCATTTAATATTATAGAGAAGTTGTGTGTATCAATATACTATCATATTCAGTTCACGTAGCTCTTTTTAGTTTTTCTATTTAAATTCTCAAAAAATAACGTTCATGAAAGAGGTTAATGCAGTCTTTGACGAAATTAAAATCAATTTATCCTGCAGCTAAAGTTCGAAGAAAAACCACTACTTGTTATAACTTTTTAATTTTAATATAAAGTACAAAATTTCCGTTAAGTAAAAAGTTTATTTAAAATAACTTAAAAAATAAAGTTTTGCTGTCTGCTTTTATTCTTGAAACTTAATTGGCCAAAACTCTATAAAGATAACTCTATTCAGATATTAAATATCTCAGTAAATAGATCGTCTCCGTAGAAATATTTTATAAAAAAATAAAGTTGTAAATAACAAGCAATGAATAATTATTCAATACTTCTACATGATTCTACTAAAATGCATTTTCCTCATTAGACAAATTGTGTATTTTAATAAGAATTCAGTCTCTCTTGGAAATGCAGTAATGTTTAATGCAAACGAAAATTTCTATAGATTTTTTGGGAATCTTTTCGCTACTTAAAAACGTATAAAATATGACGAATGAAATGAACTGTTTTAATATATGTTTAATTACTTTCTCCCTTTCCAACATTTTTTGGAAGTAAATTGCTAAAAATATCAGATATGGCACAGTACCATAGTAGGCACTGCCGATAATATCATATATTTCGATATTGTAATTTCGTGACGAATGGCTTAATCACTGAGTGAACGCATTATCGTCGCTATCACAACGAGGCAAGAGAGGAATATAAATTTTACGTTATGCGAACGGGCGCAAAATGTGCGCAATAAAATTTCGTTACAGTGCATCACGTCACGGACTAAAACTGTCCAAACAAAATTAATATTTGACGCAATAAGCGAAGCGTAATGTGTATTTTAAAGTAATGTGAAGCGAATTGTAATCGCACCATGTCGTTATGTCTCATATCGAGCGACGGAGAGCCGCCGTCGATTCGTTGATATTGAAATAAACTCCGCGTAGCGTAAACGATTTTTTAATATCCCGTGCGTCGACGTATACGTGCGCGATTCCCGGTTCGTCGGCAATCGATTTTACGACGCGCTGAATGGATTTTAAAATTGTTTATCAAAGCGGCCGAATGCACAAACGCTATGCAGAAATTAAAATCCGCGATTTTAAAAAGCGATGCGATTAATCACTTCCAGACTCTTTTTAATATCGCATAACATAAGTAAAATATTTCCTGTGAGGTATCTGAAAGATTAGGTGTATGTACATATCTAATTTTGAGTACGAAACGACTGTAAAACATGATGGAAGTTAAAATAAATTTTATCCTCTTGCGTTATTCCGTCAACACATTACAAGTCTGGACAGACTGGATATTGCGCTCAATATTTGAAGGGATTGAAATAAGTACAATTCGATTGGGAGGGTTGTAAAAAGTTGAATACGACGCTAGACGACACGTTAATCGGACAAGGCCGTTTCTGTGAATGCATTATGTTATTAGACGCGACAAATTATATGGTGAGGAACCCCCTGGCGTGGAGAAATGGACCGACTCTCAGAGCTAGTAGGTAATTATTTTTTAAACGTGGCGGAAGAGGTGGTAGTACATTGTCCGAGGGGGGTCTTCATCGGTCGACAGGGATGAAAACTAAACCGCGCCGACGTATGAGTATGTGGCCTTGTGCATATTTCCGAGCATACATGGGAGTGTATTCTGTGAGTGTAACCTGTTTTACGGACAACCAGCCGCACGCGCACACCCAGGGAGCCACAGCTGGTTAGAGCGGCGGCGAAAACGAAGGATATGAAAGAAATGTTAATTACCGCATTACTGGCTAGCCAGCCGTAAAATGTACCGTGGCTCACAACACCATTTCAAACGCACGCGGCAAGACGGGGAGAAAAACGCAAAACGTGAAGCGTCTGTCCCTGCTGCCTGTGAGGATGCGACGGAACAATACTTTCGTCTTGCTCAATGAGGAATTAAGCGTAAACGAATTACGGTCGGGCTCGGTCGGTGGAGCGAGCGGGAAAAATTGTCTCGCTGTTTGCGTTACCGCCGACATTCCCGGCGTATTTACGTTCCGGCCCTCGATGGTTCTTATCAATTCTTTGAATGTCCCTGGATGTCCCGTGCTTGCAATACTCGAAGAGCACCGTAGCGAAACGAAGTTGAATCATGCACCGGCGCAAATGGCGCGGAAGAACGGAGCAAAATAGCGTAATAAAGCAAAATTAAATCTCCAAGATATATTCGGATATAGAGATATCCCCGAGGTTTGGTTTTTTCGATTCGGTTATTTGGTTTAAAGAATTAAGATGATCTCAACTCGCGGATGAAATATTTGTAATGCACTGAAAGAAATGTTTTTGTATTATGAACCAAAGTTTTGTTGATATATACTCAAGAAATTTACTTAGTTGCTGTAAACAAATATGTTATTTGCTTAAATCTTGTTAAATCGTTTTGGTTTAGAGAACAAAACAGTTTTGCTCTCTAAACAATTCTGTTTTGTTCCCTAAACCAAAACGACTTAACAAGATATAAGCAAATAACATATTTGTTTACAATAACTAAATAAATTTCTTGAGCATATATCAACAAAACTTTTGGTTCATAATACAAAATATTTCTCTCAGTATGCTAGTTGAAAGAATCTTGCTCCATATGTTCTGTGAACGATGCTTTGACTAATGTGCAATAAGTACGATAAGTGCTATCTCGTTTAATGACCGCTTTAATCTTCGCTAATCCGATTACCCAATTCCGAGCACGTTAAACACCTTAATAATGGAGCACGCTTAAATTTGCATTTGATTCATAAATGTTAGATGAATTATTATCAATTTTGCAATATAATTCAACGTTTGAATTGCGCAATGACAATAATAAAGCCAACTTCAATAACGTTCTGCTCGCGCACAATCGATATTTTCATTGACATCCGAAATCTATGTTAGAGTTGTTAGACAAATAATAATATAATCTTTTCCGTTGGTTTATTCAATTCTTATGTAATAACGTAAAATAATGTAATGCACTGAAAAAAATTCTAGTTAAAAACGGACGAATCAGAAAATCTTGTGGGATTGATCAAATATTTCGGTTATTATAATAGAAATTCTGGTTCTTATAATAAAACTCCATACTTTACAACTTATGATATCCAGAATTCCTATTATAATAACCAGAATATTTGATCAATTCTACAAGATTTTTCTAATTCGTCCATTTTTAACCAGAATTTTTTTTTTTAGTGTAGAATTCGCAATTTGGACTTTACCTAAGGGAGCATCATATTTGACTATTCACTTTTTTCTGTGATGCAAGAAGAACTTACTTTTACTTCATATATAACTGTAATAAACTGACTGCAGTGAGATTAAATTTTCGTTTAAAATAAATGTCGGAACTATTGTTAAAACGTATCAATTTGAGCTGTGGAAGAATCTAAGCGAGAGAACTATCGAAAGTAGCATGAAAATAGCTGGCATCTCATATTTTATGAAAATGAAGTGCCAACTTGGCGAGAGCTATCACCTCGAGCACTCCATAAAATGTCAAGAACTGTCTTTCGCTTTCTCGTCACTGTTTCACGCCAAGTAAATCTGAGCGCGTGTTTATGAAAGCGACAGTGGGTCGACAGCGGAGCCACGCTACCCGAGCGAGTGAGGATCACGACGCGCTTTTACATGCCCGTAAGTAAGGCCAACATAAAACAAGCCGGCCGTACTTTATTGCCGCGCATTAGAGCCCGTTTTATGTTTCTCTCGTAGTCAGTGTAAGTCAGTGATATCCGGTGGCAGCGGTCGCTCCGGACACGCAAGCGCGGCATTATATCCAATAGCCGGAGCGATACTTCAATCGGGAGCAATATCGGAAGGAAGGACGTTTTTATGGACCGATGTATCGCGATTCCACCCACCGCCCGATCCCCTGGGAAATTTAAAAAATCCCGGACCTTACGCAGAGGGTTTGGGCGATAATGGCAACGCGTACACGCGGCCATTCGTCTTTCTACTCGTGTTCCTGGCGAGCAACGTACGGCTCGCGCCACGTAGATCATGAAATTTCTCGAGGGAAGATAACGCGTACGTAGCAAGATCGACGAACGTGTTTCCGAATGCCAGTAATACATAAGCTACATTATAACGCTACGAATTTGCTACGGGTTTGTTACGAGCAACACGAACAAAACGCCGCCAATAAATCTTTTATTAATCTTTCTTTTCTCCATGTCTCATTCAATGACACTAAGCGATATCGTGTGCTTTCGTGCAGTAACCTTAGCAAGACTACTTGTAATATTCTAAAAAATCCTATATTTATCTTAATGATATATGCTGCGTTGAGTTTGGAAGCAAATTCTCTTTATATCGCAGATATATGTATAAAAAGATACTCCAATTCAGATCTGTAAAGTTGGCATTTTAAAATGCAAAGTCTTACAAAATTGATATGTTATTTGAGTTTGCAATACAACTTTTCCAACTCGCTCCAAATATTTGAGCATTATTTAATATTTAGCATATATTTGTTCGATACTAACTCTATAAAGTTAATAATTATGTATCTTTATGCATTTATTTTGACGTAAAGAGCACAAGATGTAGACTGCATTTAGAAGAAAGTAGCTGGCACGATCGGTGCGTGGGCTTCGTTTATACACTTCGTGTAGACGCTCGTAAAGCGTCAAAATACAAACTTCCGGTAGACAACGAATGTGCCAGCCGTAAAACCTAAAAGGCGAGACAGTGCTACTGTGGTTTGCGATAGTAATCGTCGAAAGGACAAAGCGAACGGTAACGCCACCTCACACAGAATCTCACAGTGTCTCACACAAAAGAGTGTGTATTTTGACAGGCAAGGAGTCACGAGGTAAAACCCAGGAAGTGTAGCGTTAAGCTAAATTCAGGCTCGACGCCTGTCAACATCATGACGGATGTTGACTGGCGGCATGTGCAACAAAAGAGAGCATGCATGTACGTGAAGGAAACATCGGTAAATGTTTAACTTTCGACAAATAAAGTGTATGAATAAAATTTCAATATTCGATAGACATTATTAAATGAGATATATGCAAAATATAAATGAAATGTATTATAAAGTAAACCAAACATGAATAATAATATAGACAAAAGATGTCTTATAATTTTGTTTGTAAAATGGAATGTACAATATGTAGTATTCGATTCATAGCAGAAATGATGATAAAAAAAAAACGAATAAAATCAAGAAAATTTAATAAAAATTTTTAAGTAAATCCACGCATTAAAGATTCCATAAATTTATCCGAATTGTAATCTTAAATATCAGAAAAGAATTGATGGAAAATGAAAAAAAAAGGTCGGACATAGAGATTCGTTAAACTTCCATTTTCAATTAAATTTTTAATTATTCCTTAACAGTCTATATTCTTATAAGCGCGTCGCGTTTCGATCACGCCGTTAGAAAGATTACCTGGGGTTGGCGGAGAATTCAAAGAATTAATTAAAAATAGAAGCAATAAAAGTAAAGAGAGGGAAATAACACGTTGCATTTAAATGATTGCATTATTTTTGTGTTGTATATTGAAAATTCATGATAAAGTAAGCGTGTCTAAAAATCAAACTTTTTGCATAAGAAAGAATGAAGAGTTAGGAAACTGGCAACTTTTCGATTTAGCGCTAAATTACGCTAAAGATGGGAACATTATGTCGGTTCCGCGCGTATACAAGCATTGTGTCACTAAAAAGATTAATACGAATCAATACATCACACATGGCGTTTAGCGGTTTTGCGTTTAGCCGTGTCGCGCAAATAAACACGATTACGTGAGTACTTGAATATGTTACGGTAACCGAAACGGATAAATCAATTCCCGTGTACGAGTGAATGTGAATACAACAATGCAACAGTCAGCGCGATAAAAGGCATTGGACCAGAGATTTCCGACCGCGTTTATTCGCGAATCTTTTCACGTGCGCTAAAAACTTCCCAAGTATTCGCTTTAATTTATATTTTTTGATTTAAACAAAAATATATATGGAAATATAGATATATTTAATATTGATTAATAGAGAGAGAGAGATCTCTTTTTTAAATCAATATTTAAATATTGATTAAAAAAAAGATCTTTTTCTATTTTATTTTCTATATGTATTATATTTGATAAGATATATATTTTTTAATATATATATACATAAAAATAAAATCATTTATGGAACTTTCATTTAGCTTGTAATAAAAAAATCATTGTGCAAGAGTAAACTGACAGTCGATACTCTAAATTTGTCCAACAAATTGTAAATGATCATGGGCAAAATTATGCTCACGATATCGTGTTTAACATACTTCGTACAAAACAAGATCATTGTGCATATACATATACAACGTTTCACAGTATTTCGCGAAAAACTTTCATTATTCACGCGCAAATAATTTCGAATAGAATATATCTTGACACTCACCCTTTTTCTCGTCGTCAGCATCGGCGATTCCCTGTGTCCTCGGTCCTCTTCGTTCCTCGGTCTTGTGTATCTCGATCGATTAATCGGCGGCGGCCGATCCCTCGACGTTTTCTCTCGATGCTTTGTTTCCACGTAGGCACTGAACGGCACTCGCGATGCCCGCCGGGAGAACGGATAATCGTGCGGTTGCGCGTATGCAAGCGGATTGCCACCGGCGGGCGGACTCCGATCGTGAATATCGAGAAACGTGGTGATCACGCGGGTCGACGGATATTTTCTAGAGGTCGCTCGTCACGAGATTCGGCACTTCCTGGCTTGTTAGGGTTGTGCGTGATACGCTCTAGCGATTATTGAATATATATAACTAATGACGCGGCGTCGATAAACATGACGGACGCACGGACACCGATAATTGTGTCGAAACGTAGACAAGCCGAGATGATAATCTGGATCGAAAATTGATCGATGATGGCCGGTCCCTTGACGTTTCCTCTCAATGCTTTGTTTCCATCTGAGCACTGAATGGCACTCGCGATGCCCGATCCGGGCAAACGGATAATCGTGAGATTGCGCGTATGCAAGTGGATTGTGCCGACGGCCGACGGACTTCGATCGCGAATATCGAGAAACGCGTTGATCGCGCGGATCGACCTACACTTCCTGGCGATCGCTCGTCACAAGATTCGACACTTCCGACGCTCGCTCATCACAAGATTCGACACTCCCGACGTTCGTTCGTTCGCGAAACTCGCTCNGAATGGCAAAAAGACGCAAGAACGCGAAACGATCGCCATATGCACTGGCAACGTTCGATTCGAACTGACTGTTGTTCAATGAGAAATAACGATAGAAAAGAGACATTGAATCAACGATTAGACGCCAAATGCGTCGAAGATAGACTCAGTATATTATATATTTTTATAGGAGGAAAGTTAGATTTGGCAGAACGGAAAAAAGAGAGAATCTCTGTTCTTTTCTCTCTTTTGCATGCGCATTAATGACAGCAAGTTGCCACTCAGCAAATTGTTATTCAGAATTGTTATTCAGAATTGTTATTCAAAAAAGAGTGGAAGAAAGAAAATTCTTCGATGTTTACTCTCTCTTTCTCCGTTCTGCCAAAGACACATATGCTAAGTCCATGTCTATGGAATAGACATCGATTCGATATTTTTTCGACCAATCATTTCTCATTGGGTGATTTTACAATTCGGTCACATGATCGCGCAAAATGACGCGAAAAAATTTTCTAGCGATGCGTAGTGCGTTATATATCGAAGGGATGTGTCGGTTTTATTGAAATTATCAAATTAATAAATTAATAAATTTATTGAAATTATTGATTATAACGAAATATCGCTTAATTAAGGAGAAATATCGCCTTAATTAAATGAAACTGTTTAAACTCCGAGTTAAAAATCTTTCCTTAAATGTTCATGTTTCCTGTCCATGTTCATTTCGAACTTTTCTGTTTGACGACTCGACGAGACTTCTTAGGGAAACTTTGCGGCGCAGCGAAACTCCCGCGCGACGATGGCCATCGACGAAGGCGCTTAGTGTATACGAGAGCTCGTAAAACCGCAACCGACGGCCCCGCACACGCAGTTTATTGCTACTTTAAGAGGAGTATACTCGGACTCTTTTCCGGGCTTAATCGCACGGCAATGAGTACGCGCGATTATTAGTTATGACTCTAACAGCACATGTATAACTTCTGAGAATGTTTGAGAAATATCGCGAAGTATATAAAATATTATAAAAATGTTCCCGATATATATGCATATTGAGATAAAAAAATACATCGAATCGACGTCGATCAACGTCGATTTGACGTCTTTTCGACCAATCATTGGATATTCTCAGTACATTCTATAAAAATACAGATTATATTCGACTGATATTGCTGTTAGGGGAAATCCCGTTGTCGACAGCGGCAGAGAGAACGTTCGGAGCGAACGCAATTGGCGGAAGCGGGGCGACTCTATTCCGTTCGACCGGTCGTAAAACGAGCGTCAACATCCGATAAACAACGCACTCCCGCAACGCATCGCGGAGCACGCATCGGAAGTCGCGACGGCGGTGTTATAGCCGCTGTAAAGAGTCGTTTTCGCGGGTACTGTAATGAGTACAAACGCGCCGTGTCTGATCCGGCGTGGCGGGGACTTTGTCAGGATCAGCGGAAGTGCATGTAGATCGCAAATGCGTTGGCGCGTCATAACGACCGGCCTGATGAAAACGTACGGCGAATGGTCTCACGGCTGCATCGACATTCACGGGACCGTCCTTTCCGCGGGGAGTATCTAAAACAATCGGATTGCGTCGGGGAATAACCGTAAATAAGACGGGAGCTCTGAACGGTGTCGACGACGCGAAGCCGATGCAATTGACGGGCCGAGAAAAACCAATTACGCGCGGAGATATAAAATTTTCACAAAAGAAGAAAAAAAGAGAAAAGACTATTGCCTTTTTGAGTATAATATATTGGGTAAAGTTTAGTAGCGAGTTCGTTCATTAATAATTAAATTAAACATTTTGCAATGTAATATCACGTTCGTTGGGTATAACGCAACGCTTGATATTGATATTTTATGGAAAGTTGTTACAATCATTATGAAAATAAAATCGTAATATATTATGAATCTGTTTTCACGTTATTCTGCTACGTGAACACGCCATTATTTTCATTCGGACGAATCGAAACGGCGAAAGCAAACTGCAGGAAATTTCGACTCGTCCGGTTTATTACTATATCAATCGTGAGCGATCAAACCCGAATGCTCGTGGAAAAATAATAACGCGAAATGAATATCGTAATGGCACATCGTATAAATTATAAATTATTCTAGCAGGTTTACTTCGCAAATGAGAATATAAAAGCCCATCGATGTTTAATCTACAACGATTCATTACGCGAATACAACGTGCTCGCGAGGTTATGGGACAATAATCATAAATAAATAACGCGATCGACAGTAAATATCAATGTCAGGCCGTAAAAAAAAAAGTATATATATCGCGGAAGGCATAAAAGCGCGAAACGAACGCGTATTATGTGCATGCGTCGCGGTGAAAAAGCGTGACGCGCGCTCGTCGAAAATAACGATCTGTGATGGCATTTACGCGAAAGATGCGTTATATTCTTCCGATAAAATTCAAACTGATACCGAGATGATTTAACAAACGAATAATGAAAGTCGATCCGAGTTAAGAGTTCATAAGACAGCACGAAAACGCGCGATAATCCATTGTCGATTTGTAATGGAAGGAGCGGAGAGAATATTCGTCGTACGTCTATCTTTAGTGCAGTATTAGATCTCAATAGCGCTCTGTCGATCGACTGGCAAACCTCGATTTCGGCTCATTGTTGACACTGGCGTACGTAGTAACAATAACACGGTCTACCGAATCTCGGTGCGTAAATGATTAGTTGATTCGAAGTCAATTTGATATATTAATGAATGGTTACTAATTAATATTTTTGTTATCTTCGGCCACGTAATTTTATGTTAATCGTATAATTGAGGAGTGAAAATGAGGTCTGTGAAGTTACTATCAAAAATGTGTATTTTTGCAAAATTGATTTTTCTGTTCATTTTTAATTTTTTTTTTTGCCAGGTGAACAAACAACGATTGTGGACAAATGTAGACATATTGTGAATAACCAAATGCCAATTTATAAAAATTTGCATTTCGAGGTGTCGCTTTCACAGGTCTGTGAATATGATAATATGTGCTTTAGTCTTCCGATATTATTTTCCGACAAATTTTATAACGAACTGACGCAAAATCGCAATACATAAATACTATGTATTCAACGTAGAGAGAGATAATTAGCCAAAAGACAATAGAAATCTAGGCTGCGTTCCGAAATTCACTGCCAGTACTGAAAATCTATAATGTGCGTGACATAAACTATAGATTTGCAGTATTGGCAGTGAATATCGGAACGCAGCCCTAATAGAAATAATCACAACTACAATTAACATAAAAATAATTATTATGACGAAATCAAAGATGACAAGAAAATATCAATCAATATTCGACAACGCATCATCGATATCGATATCGATCAGATTTACATCGATTCGACTAATCATTCTGACCGGGTTGCGTAAACACAATACGGCGCGTGTGTTGTATTGTCATTCGCGCGCCGACCCTCGAGTCGCGCGTCGTCTCATCATTGTCTCTCGAGACGCGATCGCGATAAGTACCGATAGAAAACGCGTGTCATTCTCTACGAAAAGTTAACGTCAATCTATGCGATTATCCGATTCTCGTGACTCGCGACGCGTAAGCGTATTGAAGGAATAACCGCTCTCTTTATTGAGATAAGAAAGGGGGAAAGAAAGAAAACTATGTCGTATCGCGGAGAAAACTGTGACAGTTATTATTTCTTTAATAATGTCTTCTACTCAAATATGTGTCTCGTGGGTGTGTTTTGAACCTTTCATCGATTTTGTGCTACGTTCTCGAATTGAGAACGCGGAGCAACACGAAGTATGTCGAGTAATTCAAAATAAATACCCAGTGAGAAATGATTGGTTAAATCGATATCGAATCGATATCGAATCCATATCTTTTGCGTCGAAAAGGCATCACGTCGCTGTCAATTCGATGTCTTTTCGATCATCATTTCTCACTGGATAGGCGTGATATTATTGATCGTTCATTAATAATCAATATATTTTTCATTATTTACGCGGGCGGCATTAAATTTCGATTATACGATGTATTTTCGGACAAACTGTGGCGTCTCAAAGACTCCACGTGCGAGTAATTACAGGTTAATTGGCGATCGATTCGACTCGGCTAGTGTCGCGCGATTCAGAGTGAAGTATTTCATTAGTCGCTGTTGCGGATCTCTCGATCAGTAGCGAAATATCGTTAGTACGGCACAGATCGATGCCAAGTCCGAGCGGTCTCGCAACGCGTTTAATTAGTAAGTATGCGCTCAAATTAGTCCCGTATTCTAACATTTGCCAACCGCGTAACATAAATTCGCCAGTTCGTACGTCAGCAGCTCGTTAAAGCATGTACTCGGCGAAATTTATTCATTCTACATCTATCGTTCGACAACGATCGCATCTTGAGACATGAAGCACTCCGCGATACGCATTTTCCGTGACTCGCGTATTCATTCACTTTATTCGCAATACCAGACAGCGATATCGCCGATAACGCCTAAAACGCAGGTGTATTATACATTATTTGAGCTGCATAAAGCGCGGAAGAAGCGCGAAGGTGCAGCCGGTGCAACAGGTGTAGCATCACGTTGCGGCGGGTGGCGCGTGAAGTTTGCCGCACGATGATTGTCGAATTTCCTCTCAGATTCGTCGCTACAGGTAATTTGCGAGACGCCGCGCCACCATGTTGAGCGGATCGTGTTCTCGTCGCGATATGATCAAGTGCGCGGTCGCGGTTATTGTCGGGAGTGCCGTGGAAAGTGCCGCGCGATCGTCATATCCCGTGATTAGTGCGCGCCGGTCATAATTAATCTCGTCTCGCGAGTGAGTGTTGTGTGTGAGTGAGGAGCAACGCCGTCCAGCTACGAAAGGGAAAAGGGAGAAGGAGGCCAGGGAGGCATCGGGCAATGGCGGAGCAACTGCGGGTTAGTAATACAACTATTATTTGTTTTTTGCTAATTTAATAAATATAAAACATATAATGAATGAAATATTTATTGCTGAAATGCCGAAAATGTAAATCGCACGGCGGATTTCATCGTTTTGCCTTCTTGTGCAATATGAATAAAACATATCTTTTTATTTTGTTATATAATATTTAAAATGGAAAATATTTAAAATACATATAATATTTGAGAGATACTTCTAATAATTTATGTGTATCTATCCCGAGTTTATTTGTGACTTGTAATTGTTTCGATTTCTTGTATCAAATTTTATTTATCGGATTAAATGTTTGTATTCGAGAAAAACTTTTTTCGCGGAAATATAATCGTATTTTTTTGTAAATAGTTATTTGGAAGACAGATAAAGAATTCGATATGCGCGATAATTGTTTTTTGAAATATTGATTACTTTGAACGCTGCTATAATTTAAATATATTTGTATGTTACAGATTAATATTTGTGCAACTCCGCTGCTGCGCCTCGTGTCGGTGAGTGCTAAATATTTTTTTAAATATTATTTGAGGCAACGGATCTTTTTTTTTCTTTTTCTCTTCTCGACTGAATGAATATTACAGATAAATATAATATCTATAAAAAATATAATATTTTATATAGATCCATTACCTTAAATTGCCATTATGTTATTTATCATTGTATTAATATTAATAATAATATAATAAATGAAGGGAAATATGACAGAGATAATCGAAATAATTTCACGAAAAATTTAGCAAAAAATAAGCTTTTGGAGCGAGATTGAAGCGATTATAAATACGGGTCACAAAATCCACGGATGAATAATTACAACGATGTTAAATGTCAACGATCGTATCGCGTACTTACACATATAAAAAGTGGTGATGTGAGTTTCGAATGTTGGAAAAGCATAATATAGGAAAAAAAATAACGCGTTAATTTAAATTTATAAATCTTAAATATCGATGTTGCGACAAATTTATCAAAGCCATTTAGCATGGTGAAAAAGGGATTCATTGCAGAAGATTTGAATAATTCAAGTATGTCGCAATAGAAATTTTAATACTTTTCAAAAGTACAGAAACAAATCATTCTTAACAACATACTAGAGTATAGTATACGATATTAAAATATATACATGTCCGAATATTGAAATTGTTTGGATATATGTTCTTTCTGAAGTACATTTCGAACGAAACAATACTCAAACAGAAACTTTATGCGTTGAATCTTGACGTCACTTCCATGCACGCTGCAGGTTAACTTTAACATATTTTATGGGCCATCTCGGTTTCCTTTATTACGGACTTGCGATTCCGTTCGAAATTATACGGATTTATACAGTTGTATTTATCATAACACTTGTATTTATTGCGGATATTTCCTTCACAATAATTTCGCGCGGCTCTACATTTTATCCCGAAAGACTACTCTGTCCCTGACTCCGCACTACCCTCGGGGTCAGTTCTATCCATGAAAATGGGGTTAATCAGGACTCAGGGGATACATTGGTCATATATAACGGCGCATGGTAGGTTATGCCGGACGTATGGGTCATTAATAAAAGTGTTTAATTGCGCGGGATACCGATAGTCGACGATTAGAGGGATAAATTAGATATTCTCGGTGGACAACCGAAAATACCCGCGTACAAGTAAGTTGTTCTTCTGTCAGGCCCACTCATCATTTCACCCTTCTTCCCGTTGTGAATCTCGCGTTACTTAATGTACGAGGCTGTGCGCATGCATGTTATATATCGCCATAGACTTTTTGCCGGACGACGAAATTTATCACGAGAGAGTATATTAAATGGCGAAACTCCAACTTCTGAGCGCCGCACGAGAATTCGCTGGGCATGCCGGCAGTGCGATCTGCAGTTTATGTGAAGTCGGATCTAGGCCAAGCAAATGAACTCGAACAAACACGAACGAATAACTTGCTGCAAGGAGTGCGAACATGCTATTGGAGTGCAAGCAAGTTGCACGCTCGTGTTTGTTTGCGTTCATTCGCTTGATCTAGATTTGGCTTAAGAGATGCCGTCGCCGTCGCGGCTGTCCGTTTCGGAAAAAGATCATTTCATTCCGGGTATTATATGAAAGAAAAGGAAAAAAGTTGGACGCATCGAAAACAACGAATTCGGAATTTCCTTAAAATAACGCGCGTCGGAAGATAACTCACGAAACACGTCATGAATTACGCATTCCACAAACAAATCTGTTTATTGAACGATATCCACGTAATCCATTGATTGCACTATTACTATAATTAACTATGGAGAATGTCCAATGGATGTAAGCTTAGAACTGAAAGAGGATCTAATAAAGGGGAGGGAGGAGGCAGTAATAAAGGGAGCTCAAGAGATGATGTGCGTATATATTTTTTAATTAAAATTGTATAAAGAAAAGAGAAGGACAAAGCCGAAAGGGGAGCTCGACAGAAGGTTATTATTGTCGGGGCGCACAAAGAATAGAGAAAGAAAGTAAGTAGGCAAGCGAAGAATTTTAATAAGAACTACCATGTATCGATGAGAGTAAAATGCGGATAAATATGTTATTTTGCGTTAAGATTTAAGATTACGTTCCTCAAATCGCTGCTTCTAAATCAGTCGCTATAAGAAAAGATCGAGAGCTAATGAGTAATGAGCGTCGAGATTGTAAAAGCGGATATTTCTGAAAGTAGCACAGGAATGAAGTACTTCACGAGGAAATCCTATATATAGGAGTACGTTCTATAAAGTCATTCGATTCTAAGGGTCAGAAATGTCTAACAATAAGCTTCGCACGTACGTACGATCGCACACGTGTGTACGTCGACGAGTCTAAATGAGGTACTCGGGAACACATGTGGAGCCAGCCGGCCAGTTACGCCGGCACTTTTACGTTCGTGCATTCTCGGTAATAATGTGCGACGAAATGGCGGTCACCAGAACCGATCGTCGCCCTTTCGATTTTTCATCGTTCGCAAAATGCGTCTCTCGTCGTTCTGATTATCGCCATATTTTCAAATTCCGAATGCGTACGAACGTATGAACGCTTTAACGCCATTCTGGATCGCGCCAGCTGTCGCTCGCCTTCATCTTCTTTTTCTCTGTCCTTTTTTTTCTATCGAAATCGAGCTAATAATTGTTGCGAATTATAACAGGATTTTTCGGAGGGAAATAAGCGCGAATGTTACGCTGAATGTTAAAAATATTACAATATAATATAAATTAACTGTATTGTTGTTTATACAGGCGTGGCGACGTTTTTCTTCGCCGGTATTTTCAATTCTCGAATTTGATTACATTCTGTTGTAGCACGCGTCCGCGATTGCTAATAATGGATTGTTGTTGCATATCCACCTGAAATTCTAAACTCTTCATTTAATCATCTCTTGTTGTACAACTTTATAAACTACTTGGTCAGAGCGGGAATGCTGTTAAGCTAATGTAAATATGTTTGGAATTACGATATACGTTTATATACTAGAAGCAAATTCTCGCAAAATCGCCATTTCCCGTGTAACATGACTCCACTTGCAATTTTCCTCCTGCACGAGAGTGCTTTTTTTTTTCTCTTTCGTTGGTTTCACCGCGCACTGTAACGCGCGATGAAAAGTTAAAAAATATTTGAAAGAGTTTCAAAGCCGAAGAAATATTCCGGTCGTAGATAGTTACAAAATCCCCCACAATAATTTGAGACTTAAGAAAGTTAAACAGGATCTACATTGGCTCGAAAGCATTCTGTAGGTAGGTACCTAGTGCGAGAGACGTGCAGGAACTTGCGAGAAGCGAGATCTAAGTACTCTTAAGAGCCGTGCTGGTGTTTACTTTGCCGCAAGGAGCACCTGCAAAAATATCGGGAATATCGCAGGCGGGTATTGTCCGTCCTGATCCTCCTACGATAGATGTATATTGGTATTTCATCGAGATTCACAAGTAGACCGATTTGCTAATTCTATATCTTGTTGGTGAAGCCTATTGTCATCTGTGGCTTATTTCTTTTATATCATACACTATACAGGTGCATTCACACTGCTTTTAATATCAAAGTCATATTTAATATCAAAGAAATCTATATTTATCCATCATTCAAGATATCTGTATGATATATAATACAACAAAAAAAAAATATATGAAATTAATACATAAATCTCTAGACATAAAAGCAGATATACCTTTAACTTCTGTGATTATTTTCCAGCTATATGAACGAATTGACACATTCGTATTAAGTGAAGATTTGTAATTAATTATATATATATATATTTTTTTTTTAATTAGATATGTTAATATTTTACAAAAAATTTTTTAATTTTTATTTATCTTCTAATATTTTTGCAACAAAGTATAAATCTTTTTATTACTCTATATATTTATATTAATCTTTCTAACACATATATATGTGTAAGAAATATAAATAATATAATTTTATTAAAAATGAAGAGAATATACATGATAGGAGTCGCACCGAAGTTTTAATCAGTAACTGTACTGTGCCAATATTTTTCTGCAATGCATTTATTTCAATTGTTTTATGTGGGATTGCCACAAATCTATATAAATATACGTAAATAAAATATAATAGTCTACATTACACACACTTTAAAATGTCCTAATTAAAAAGAAACCAATGTGAAAACAAATTAAAGAGCGAAGAAATTAAAAACCCGATAAAAAGGAAAGATATCTGTTAGTTTGTAAACTTTGCATCTCACGTATACGCAATAATTTATTCTCCGCTTTCCCTCTCACTGTAATCTGATGCTGTAAATATCAGTAGATGCGCGGTAATTATCTCTTGCTCGCAAGTTAAGCCAAAACTTGCAAATAACACGATTTAGAATAGCACGGTCTTCTGGACTACATCCTATTCGCGCAAATTATCTAGTAAATGCCGAGGTAGCCTTAAACGCCGACTCTCCGGAAATCAGCCTGACTGTTATTAAATTTTCGTATGCACGCTATCGCAATATCTACGATATCTACACTGGCGAGGTACATTGGAGAGGTAGATGGCGAGAGGAAGAGAACGAAGAGAGAGGAAGAGAGAAAGAGAGGAGGGGAGGGAATGGGGTTAAAACGGCCAGGTGGGTAATATTGCCGACTTGTTCATACAGTTACCAACACATGGCGCTGTTAATCACATCGAATTACAACACATGCAAGCAATGCATTTTGAGATATGCGAATCTAGTTAGCCCACTGCTGGTGTTAATGCACAGCGCCGAAGTAGGGAAATTGGGATACATCGTTTGGGCGCGAATTGAATGTTGTGTACTCTATCGTTTATGGCAAAAGGTATTGCGTTTTGCTCGCGTGCCGCAATATCGCAAAAATAGTGAACGAATGACCGCGACCGTTGGTTTTGGGATAGCGCTGCGTTATTTTTGCCAAAATTTATCTAAAAGATGGTAACGAATATCTGCGGTTGGAATTAATTTTTCACGAATAAACCCGCGATTCGAGTAATGTCAATTATATTTTTTTAATACATTATCAAAGATACAACAATTTTCAAGTTGCCATGTATTGTAGTAATCGAGAAATTTATTAAGTAAAATATTTTTTTCACTTTACAGCAATAATTAAAAAGTTTTTTTTTTAATAAACTAATCCGATTATATTGACGCACTTATACGTATATGTGTGTAGGGAAAAAGCTTTTTTATATACTGCGGTCACGCACGTGTACTCATTAGCAGAAATACGCGTATATATTTTCTTTCTCTCTCTTTCATGGATATTATATCATGTCATATATGTGTATTAACCTTTCTGGTATCACAGAATTGGAATGCAAAGTGGTTGCAGCTGGTTACAATCTGCTGGCGCGTCAATAACACCTGATGAAATTTAGCAGATGACACAATTCACACTATCGCATGATAATATATTATAAATCGAAAATTCTAAATTACCGTAAATTATTTTATTTTAATTTACAGCAAATGCTTAATAATTTAAATATTATAGTTCAGGCTACATCTCTATATATAATACAAATATAGTATATCTATAATACAAATATCTATATAGTATACAAAAATATATAAATATTGAATCTAAATACGTTAATACAAAAATTCGTCATAGGAATTCCGTCAGATTTACCTCTCTGGAATACTTTTCAAGAATAAAAGTCTTTCCAAGAAAAGGCTTAAGATGGGTTTAAAAGGTCCCTGGTGAACATCTTGTTATTCCGCGTGCACAATCGTTTAAACGATTAAAGGTATAATCCTAGGCATCGGTGCATTCTCTCCCGTTGTTCACTGCTGCCAAACAATAAACGCTTGCTACCTGGCCAGTTATCTCCATCGACTCGGCGCGCGGACCGACACGACAGAACTCACGGAAACGAACGCGCGTACATCCCTTTAAGCCCTGAATGTACTCCCAGGACTAATCAGATGAGATCTAATCGTTGATCCGCTCGGGCGATATTTGTGCCGTAAGGAGAATGTCGCCGCCGGAATTGAAAAGGGCGGTTAATAGACGACGAGACGGAAGGGCGAGGCAAAAAAAAAAAACGAGAGAGGAGAGAAAGATAGAGTGGAAGGGTGGGATTAGGGCTTAACTCGCCAACGTTGTCGTGTCGTACACGGGAACGTATGGGGACAAGGGTACGTCTCAAGATTTCCTTCGCTTGTTTAAAAGGTCGTAGAACGACGCTGAATCGCCATTGTACAGCGCGCGTACGTGAATGCATGCACAAACACGGAGACACACATGTACGTGTGCGTGCGTACGTGCATATGTGGTCCCGAAGAAAACACAAAAACCGCGCTGCCACGTAGGTAGATCTCGTCGCAGACCCCTTTGGCAGAAGAATGCCGAAGATAAAATCGCGCAACCCCTGCACCGGCGCAACCCTTCGCTAAGGGTGGTGCAGAGTCCTCATTGTACGCTCGCGAAGCTGTGTCAGTGTACGCGCCGCTGTTCTGTGCCGCTGTAAACGACCGAAAGCCAAGGCGAGACCTACACTAAGCCACCAATAAATACATACATGCGCATCTAACGCTCACACGCGAGCGTTGGTATCCGAGACCATCTTCGGATCTTTTCCCGTCCCGCTTCGTTGTCGTTCCCATTTCCTACCCTTTCTCTCCATCCCGCGACCCCACTCTTTCCCATTCTCATCTGCCTCTTCCCCGGTTTTCTTCCATTTTACCCGCGCAGGGTTAGTTCCTTGCTATTTTTGAAGCTTATCCCATACGGAAAGTATGTGACAGTTTAGTTGGAACGAGTGGCATGGATGGTGAGGGAGACCCTGATTCTTCGCGGCCTGCTGACACAGCCGACGCGTTCCTTCGCACCATTGTGCGCGACACCCGCGTGGAGTTTTGAAAGTTTAATAGAGTTGTACTCTCGGCGACAGGAATGGCGCCGATGGGTATGACGATCACGACCGCGTCCCACTGTAGAATCTGGAGGAGATGAATAGAGCACATAGTTCAAAAAAGATAATAGTTTTTTATTAAGCAGATTGCGGATTTTTTCTCTCTAATTTAATTTATTATGAATTGTTTAATATTGTTAATGCATTTTCTTCAAGTTAATTGTTAACTAAATAATTGTTAAAAAATTGTTGTTAAATTGTTAACTAAAAATATTGCAAACAAAAGAATTTGAAATATTTTATTATACGATATTATTGTAATTTTGACAATTGCAGAAATATTTTTCATTTTGTTTGAAAAGCGTATAAGTAATTTATGTTTAATATTTAAATATAAACGTTAACATAATTACACAATCTTTTTTGCGAAAAGATTTTTTTTATTTATTTAAAGTTATTATGTTAATCACATATAAGCATAGTCACAAAGCAAGTAAACTATAAAATAATTTACTATAATAAAATTTAATGTTATCACATTTTTCTTTAACTATAGATAATAATTTACTAATATTCCGGTACATAAGTTTTTATCTATGCATAACGCAGTGCATAATAATATCATAAAGGTGTTGATAAGAAAATAAAAATAAGAAAAATTAAAATATATAATAATGCAGTATGCGTATTAATTAATATGAAGTTCTGATTTCCTGAGTAATTACTTTCTTGTGTCTACAGTTTATCGCAATTTTTCTAATTGTCCCCTGATTGTTTTGCAAATTACATCGCGCGTTAATTTACATCTTTCCCCTTTCCGCTCTCTCGTTTAAATCATGATTTGAAGTTGTTATGTGAAGTGTACACAAATGTTATTTTGCATCACATTCTACATTTGGCAAGAAATGTTGATCCTGGAATTTTTCTATCTAAAAGCGTATGTTATCATCGGCTAACAACCAACCAAATTCAATGCTAAATGCGGAGTATCAATACAGTTTTTATAGAGACATAAAGCTATGCGCATCCCGAAACACACCGATGACCGACGACTATATTGACTACGTTCCAGTATTTTTTCCACATTGCACGTTATCTTTAACAATTCCAGATTTACACAATGCCTCCAAAAAAATTTGTTGCAGCTCTGCGCAAACCTTTACTCGAAAAGCACATAGCGTCACATAAAAAAATACTGCATCCCAGAAATATTCGTGTTTTTCATGAAAAATATGTTTATAAAAAAAAACAGGAAAAAAAATATTCTTGTTTTGAAGGCGCATCATACGTTCATTCGTTCTCGTTTCTGCCCAATTCGCCCGGTATCGTGCCATCACGCGAGATTCTTAACAATCGCGACAAACTTTTCCGCACCATAGTCCTAATGTGTGAGCGAATAAAGTTCGTCTTTCTCTAAGGAGCGAAACGATCGAGTAAAAGTGATACTTTGTCCATAGACTCTCTCTCTCTCTTTCTCTTCCTCTCTGGTCGGGGGGTCGGATGTATATTGTGATGCCGGCTCTAAACTTTCGACCGGCTCGACGAAAACTTTTTTATCCACTCCGAGAGTCGCCAGACTCGAATTTTTTTACGAGCACGATCGCCGGGCTATCGTAAAAGTTGCCGGGCCATCGAACTTCCGTTGCGGCGGAGAAGGAGCCACTTCGACCGTCTACGGTCTACGGGCCGTAGCGTAAATAATTTCTGGCTTTCTGGACGAAATGCGGAGGACAAATCAGTGAAATCCAGCCGCGCGCTTTCATGGGCTTCGCTACCCTTCTCTCTGCCCGTATTATCTACGGGTACGAGATGGTGGCGGTGGCTGGTAAGAGGATCTGAATAATGTATGAAGTACGTTTCATTTTTCTATACCACCCGGCCGCGCGATACAAAGTTCCCATCTCCAAGGACCCAAAACAAGCTGCAATCTCCGGCAGTCGATGCTTTGTAACCCATGTGATTTATGGTGTGAGATTTCGACTGAGAAGGGAATCGTGGCGCTGGCCGTGGACAAACGCGTGGGGCAAGGCGCTCGGTGCGATATCGCGCGACGATAAGAATCGAATTCGGCGCAGCGAGCGTCCCGTTGTCGCCATAATCGCGCCGATGTATCTGGGAGCGTTTCTTGAATGACGTCGCGATTAGTATCGAAAGTTTCTCGATGCTGAGTGCGCGGCGCGCTCTTGCGTGCTGCAGCTGGAGGACCGAAAGTCCCGACTTCCCGGATGGACGCGCGACTCCGCTCCGACGTTTCCAGTTTGGGACGAGTAAATCCTCTTTGGAGAAACAGCGAAACGAATTACGGTGCCGGCCGTAATAATACGGTTACAGATAAACGCTTTCAAGTTAAGCGCATTTAGAATTACGTGACTGCTTGGTCCGGGTAGGAGTGTGTACATGTGCACCACCGGAGCATACCGTGTATGCGCTTAGACCGTGTTGTGAAATATTGCGTGCGGGGATGCGAGCATAATTTCGTAGCGTGTTAACAGGCGCCCCTGTGTTTTCCTAGGGCTGTTTCGGTTTAATGTTTCGTTAGTCGAAGGGTACTGCGCATGATGCGAATATGCATCGCGACTCTGTGGGTGGAGAGCCTATTAATTCAAAATTAATTATGTAAACGAAAAAAAGATGCGTTAGTTACAAATACGATATTTTCTCAAAGTTCGACGTACGATGGTTCTATGGCGCCGCAACTGTGATGATCTCCTCCAGATATAAGTGAAGAGCAAGTATTCACAATTTATTTCAGAAAATGTAATAAATTCCAAATGGATGCGTAAAATAAAACTGCGACAATCGGCAAGCGAAATATAAGCGATTAGCATTACATGCAACTTTTATGGAAATTTCAGACAGTTACGGTTTACTGTCGACAATAAAGGGACAGTGGAAAATAAATCCCAGTATATATATTGACTATAGTAAATTCAGCTTTATATATGCGACAAACGTGTACGACATTTTGAGGGATGCCAGCAATGAACGCCGCCGACGAAAGGGAAGGCAGCCGGTCATCGACTAATTGTAAGTCGTAATAATTCCAAATTGCAATAACGCGCGCGCTTCCAATTACACGGTTCGCCCATCTGGCGCGCCGCACGCGAGTGCAGCGAATTGAAATTACGGCGATGACGTTAATTCGGCGTTTAATAAAAGGAAAGTTTCGCTTTAATCCATCCGCGATGAAGGCCACTTTGTACAGAGTAAAGTAAAGCCGACAGTAATAAACGGATTAGAGAGTATTCGTATAATAGCGGTGGATAAACGGCAGCAATTAAGTGCATACCGGTGGAAACCATTAAAAACGTATTATTAGAAAAGTGATATAAATGTGTGACGGCATCGCCAAACCGACGCGAAAGAAACATTTATGTTTAATGCTTTATTTACGCCGTTGTATTAATTGTTATAACTAAATAAAAAATAATGGATTGTTAGCTAGATTTATAATAAAACCACGAAAATATTGTTGTGTGATTACATGACAATGTACGTGTGATAATAACTGTAGATATGATAACAAAAAATTCCATTATTTAGCGATTGAAAAAACTGTAATATAAAATCAGCTTCGGATTAGCATTGCAAAATCAGTATTAATTAATTAATATCAAAGGTTTAATAAAGAGTATTGTTTGATGCAATTTTTATTCTAAAGCAAGAGCATTTTCTCGAATCATCGCGAGTAAAAGTCAAAGATGTTTCATCAACATTTTGATGATGAAAGATCGTTTTCGAGTGCGAATTGCCATAATGGAGAAATGAAGACGTAGTAATAAGAGGATCACGAGACGATACGTCATTCCTCGCAGCATTTTTTGGTCGTATTCCGATCTTTACTTTTTATCTTCCCGTCGAGTAATAAATTTGGCAACAAATTGCGAGAACACAGCTTGGCCTCGGAGGGTCTTCCAGCCAGCGGTGGGATGAGATGAGCCAGTGTTGCCGCGCTTTAACTGGCTCGTAAGCGGGACTTCAGTTTACCACGATTAATGGCCGTACCCGCACAGGTGACGGCATTAATGGCGGTAAGTGTTCCAAACTTGCTCGATTTTTGTAATTAAATTCCGACGAGAGCGATACGTAACGAAATGTTCGATACATTAATTTTGGTTGGGGCGCGCACATACCCGCGACATAGTGGACCGTGAAATACCCTGGCACATATTCGCGCTTGATTTCAAACCTTTGGCCGCACGCTGCGTCAAGGGACGCGTAGACAAACGATGGTATTAATCATGCGCGTGCATGTACGTTTCGAGTCGAAACATTAAATACAGCAATGCACGAGGCAGCAACGAGATAAAAAACTAGCAGGAAATATCAGTCGATTATGGATTTTGATTTCCAATTCCTAGCGGATTAAAAAAGATTTAATTCGACATGAAGAACTAAGATTGTGTAGAATTGCGAATTAAAATAAAAATATTATCTGAGCTAAAACCGAAATAGGCAGATAAAATCCACGAGCCTGTCCTTTGATTAATTGTGGAGTTGGTTTTCGAAAAGATGATCATTAGCAATACGTTTGTATATCTGACAATGAATATGCTTTGTTTTGTTTGTGACACATGGCAATGTCTTAAATTATAAAAGAGTTTAGATTTTCAGCAATTGATATCGTTATAAAAATAGCAATCTCTTAAATTCTCCGAAAGTAACATTCGGATATGTAAAGTGACTAAAAGTTATACATCGACCTGCACTCTAAAGGCGGTCGATATCAAATTAAATTAAATGCGTTTATCCGGACTTCTCGAGGACGCGGGCGCACAGTTGGCAGACATTAATCATCGCTACTGTCAAAATAAACAATGAAAGCGTGCGGGCAGGCTAGGGGCGCAGTCGCGTCGCTAATTACAACGTAAAATGATATTTGGAAGAGCAGTGGGGCGACGTACAACGGTCAGAGTTTATTGCAATTCGATGCACAACCTGCCAATGTGGCGCGTGCGATTTCGGGCTGTAATTGTGTACCTGGTCGGCGCTGTGACGGTGAGTCTTGGCTTTAACGCTATTTGCGATAAATTGATTGCCGATAATTTAATAAACTCCACGTCAATTAGACAGCGATTCGGCTCACGACAATAAGGGGCTTAATTTCAAAATAGCCGTAAAAGCGTTACCGACGTGTCCGCCGAATACAGTTTCGATTTAATCCGGAAACGCGACCGATGGGAAAAATGAGTAGCGGTATGCGACCGCGAATCTCTCTCGCGATTGCGATATACCCGCGTTTGCGCAATCGCGTTTACGTAATTCGACTCCAAATCCTGGCGGATTAATTGGCAACGCAATTAATTTCTCTGCCGCCTAAACGCAACTTCGCCCCGCCGCTCTTACTAATCGGTATTACCGATCTACCTGTCACGCACGCCGCATTATTTATTGCCAATTAGGTATAACATTGCGCGGCGCCCCCATTTTCTTGCCGTCTTACGTAATGGCCGAAACGCAATATCCATGAAGATTGGATTCCTGATCACAAAAGAAACGGGCGAACGAGATCGATGGGAAGGCAGTTCGACAAAATGGAGTATCGTTAGAATCTGTGATAGTTCGTTTAATCGCTTAATCAATAAAATTGTCATTCGTAATTTGTTCTGAGTTATTTATGTGTGTAGATCTTTACAAGTAAATCTCGTTCGAGAGAGACTTTTCGGGTTTCTTATAGTCGAATCAAAATTATATATAGGTTTTATACAGGGTTTTTAATTCTATATATTTATGTCTAATAAATTTTATTTGTTAAGTATAATTATTATAATTAATTTTGAAAAAAATTTGTACATTGGTTTTATAGTTTTTATATTGTTTCTATTTTTAAGAGAATATATCGCATTTTATTGATTTAGTATTTTAAATAAGTATTTCAGATGCAGATAGACATTTAAATTTTGTATTTGAATCGTTCGTAAATGTATTAATCATCCGCAAAAGTGGCTCACTTGCAACTAATAAATTTCGTTCATAGACAGTTATTGCAGCTCGCTTACAATCTCGCGTGTTATGAAGGAAGAAATTATATAAAGTTGAAAAGTCGAGCTAAGAATGAGACTGTGAGGGAACTCTCATGTCTTTCATTTTCCCTGTTTCTCTTTCTTTGTCTCGCTCCCTCTGTGGAAAACTTCGAAAGTCTATAAAGTGAACGTTCGTAATACGAGCGGGATTTATTGAACGAGATACACACAACGCGCAGGCATAGAATACGCGTGAGATAATGCACTGAGTGCAAATAAACGGAAAATCGAACGGGCCCTCAGAGGACGGCGAAGCACTTTAATTTCAATTGTAATTGACAGTAAATAACTTTTTCTCTTTCTCTCTTGTGGGAGTAAATGGAAGATTGAAAAAAGTAAATAAGATAAGTCGCGTAACGCGTAAAATGATATCAAGACGCTGTGACATAACAAGCTACCATATAATTACGTTACTTTATATAGAAATAGTAAAAGAAAAATAAGAGATCTTATAATTAAAATTCTAAACTTCGTAAAATTGAAATCAAGGCATGCATTTCGATAATTTTGTACGTCTGTCTTCAATTAGTCCATTGTTCTATCCATTACAATTTTCACGTATCATTTATTTTAATAATTAAAGATTAATTAAAGAAATTTAATCTAAAGAAATTCCGAATTAAAAGAATAATAATTATTTTGATAAACAATATTTAATTTTGTACACCTTAAGTAATTTTATTTTAATAATATACAGCGATAAAGAAACGGTAATGAAAGCGGTAATCAAAGTATTCTGAACAAATTTTTCGGTTTTAAGAAAGAGAGTAAGGGGATATAGAAGGAGCTCAAGGATGCGCTGCTATCAGGTCGCGCCTCGTCAGCAATTAGCAAGCGTAATTAATAAATCGGAGAGCGAAACAAGGAAGAGAAAGTGGGGGCGTCGAGTCGTCAGCCGCGCAATTTTCTCGTTAGCCGCCGGGGAGGAACGAGAAGTTACGACGAAGTTAAGCGGCCGGGATCGATCGGCGATTACGATCGCGATCCGCAAAAGATAGCCCGTCGGCGCAGCAATGACGGCGACGGCATTATGAGCGCACATTTTGCAGCTTTACGAGCCCGGCCACTTTGTCATCGACCGCACAGCATTGACGTTTCGTGAAACAAGCCCGTAATAATTTATAAGGAAGCCACGAAGCGATGCGTGCCGCAATCATCTATTCCATGAGAAGGGGAAGAGAGAGAGAGAGAGAGAGAGAGAGAGAGAGAGAGAGAGAGAGCGCAACAGAAACGTTTACCAATAGCATGTTTCACGGGGCGGTAATGACACCATGAATATGTATATACGCACCGGGGTGGATGAGAGACGGAGAGAGCGAAACAGAGCGAGCGACTTGCCGTGGTCGTATACGGGGTGTTCCCTTCGAGTTGCCGCACTAAAGAAAGGCAAACGAGACGGATACATCGATGTATCTGTGTATAATGATGAAAATATTTGAAGATCTTGAGACATGTTTTGCACAGCCAGTCGTGGTCCTCCATGAAAACCTTTGGCGTGGAACGCAGTACCGTGAAATCTAGTATGTGTAACCAGATATAATGAGCGCACCATTAATCTCATTACGTCACGAATATAGTTCGCGATAACGCCGATTAATCACGACTCCTGCACAGCCGTGATTACGCGCCGGTCGACATAGAATGCAATGCGCGGTCAGCATTTCACATTTTCGTTTCTCGTTTTCATTTCTGCGAGCGATCGATTAACACATATCGGATGAATGAAATGGGACACCCATTATGTGAGGGACGGCGGCGGATCAAGAGAGGGCACCGCTCAGACCTTGGCTCCGAAGGACTTAAGCGAGATGACGAGGAAATGGGCGTGTCCTTTCTACACTGTAAAACAAACAAGACCCGTTAATGATGTGAGCTGCTAGTTAGACGAGATCAACGCGGTCTTTTCTCCTCGTCCCCGCCCTCTCTCTCTCTCTCTCTCTCTCTCTCTCTCTCTCCTACCTTCTGTCCCTCCTCCCGCTTTGCATAGGAATTCGTTTCACGTCATTCACGTTGCATTCTTAATACAACGCCGCGGGCGCGGGGTGGTTTTCATCGAAGCTGCTGCCGTCATTGCCGACGTCGCCGCCGTTGCCACTGCCACCGCCGCCGCCGCCGCCATTTCCCCACCGCATCCGCAACCGTACCACAAGCCGCCTCCCTCGGACTGAGACTCATTTGTTACAGGATAGGGTTTTGAAATTAGACCAGCAAACTAATCGTCTCGTCAGAAATAGCTGCTTGTCGCGCTCATCGTTTGTGCCGCGTTATCAGCTCGCAATCCTCGGAATCGTGTCGAAAGCCTGAAGCGCTATTGCGATGATTGAAATTCTGATAGCGCCGATTAGGACGTTTGTATGACTGTCTGTTGTGAATTATAGAGATTGCCGCAAACGCCACGAGCAACAGCGTATAATATTCAGCATAAATTAGAATGAATTAACATGGATACACGTTGGGAAGAAGGAGGATTGCTTAAAATTCAAACCTGTCGGGAGTCGCTCTTGAACAGTAAAATCCCTGATGGTTGTTGTCGCACGATAAAAATCTCGATAATAGTTATCAGGAAATAAAACTCTCGAGAACTCATTTCCCGAGCAAATTTCTTTCGAGAAAGTAATCCTGGAGTTGATTAAAACCATAATCGTGACAGTTTTATTTTCTGAAAGCAAAATTCTGTTCTCTTGAAAGCAAAAATCTTCGGCGATTATGTTGAACAAAGAGTAATATTTAGTGTTCATTTATTCGCAAACTACTATGATTTAAATGATGTATTCTGACTTTGTCTGTTTTAATTTTTTTTCATCCATCAGCTCGTGCTCTTTCGCTTTCTCTTCCTTATACAAGAGATATTGGATTAGCTTCGTATGAATATTTTGACGGTCATTAGATCAGTGACGCGCGCAATATCGCATAACAAAGCACGTGAAACGACGAACCATATCAATGAGAGCTAATGGAAGCAGCTAACAATTCCGAAATAATAGAAACTGGGGCAAATAATAATAGCAAAATAACACAGAAACTGGAATAACAACAATTTGAATCTCATACGCTTTGCCTATTATATTGAAGCGCATTCCAACAAACTAATCGTCTTATTTGCAACATTCGGACAAGCGTCGGCTTCCAAACTCGTGAACAGAAAGAAACAGAAGCGATCGCTTTTCCTACGAAATTTTCGCCAAGCGGACATTTTTTGATGTCGCGACCGTAATCGATCAAGGTTTCCACGAATCCACAGTATAACGCGGCGTGCGGGATGAGAAAAGCGCGGCGCATGATCGTTGTTGAATATGTAAGTGGCTAATGCGAAACGAGCACGGATCAAGACTCGTCTGTTACGCAGAATACGGCGGGAGGCTCGTGAATTTGCAAATTAATCGCCACGTCAGAAATAGCCCGTCTGGTTAATCCTTCGACCGGACAGCGTATCAGCTCCGATCCTCGGAGCCATCTTGCGTCCAAGTTACGGTCGAATTTGCCGCATTAATTTGCAAACGCGATTATTCCATTAGATCCTCCTCAGTAATTACACATCTGGCGGCGAAACTGCCATGTTCTGCATTAGTAATTAGCACTTGGTTCAATACGTTCTAAAGGAGAGACACGAGGCGGTAGGACAATTTCCGTAAACGAAATAGAAAATTAGCCATACATATGTATACATATCGAATTAACATGCCGTGCGCTATTGCGATAGTGCAAGTATTATAGCAATGGTACTTTGATCATGCTCGTGCGTATATAATTTTAACACTGAAAGAGACGCACGTGGCGTGAGTGTATAGAGCAATAATTATCGCCGTAGAAGCTGGACGGTACTGTACACGTCGAAAGAAAGTTATGCGAATAACGTAGTGGAAATATGACTCGAATCGGAACTCGTTAGTTACAGAGATCCGCGAAACCAGATTAGCAAACTAATTGTCTTGGCAGAAATCTCCGGTTTTGCCGCTATATTCGCCGAGAATGTGTTGGGTTTGACCTTTCCGCTGAATTTACGGAACAAAGGCCGTAGAGGCGATCGTAATAATCTAAACTATGCGTTTCATTGGCCCCTGTCTTGTAAATTCACCGTTTCGTGCTGGCTCCGCGTCGGTCCTAATTACGAGAACGAACCTGGACTGTATAACCGTAATAGACCCTGTGTAACTTGATAAGAAGAACATTATGGAAAAATATTTTCATATGCACTCTGTGTTTCCTGAAATTAATTCTGTATCCGACATTAACAGATATGAGATGTACAGAATCAGATTTTTTCGCAAATTACGTATAATCTTCTTTTTGAAAACTATATAAGTGCTAATTTATTTCGATAATCTAATTTCTGAAAGCTTTCAGTTTATTAGTTTAATGAAACATTGAAAACACACAAAATATTGAATACGTTCTACATGGATTTGATTAATAATTTTTTAAAAGCGACATTCTGATAAAATAACATTGGGAGATTAATTGAAAAAATATATATAGAAAGGATACAAATCTTTTTATTAATGCCATTGATACATATTTTACAGACATTATTTAATGAGCAATATAATTTTATACTATATATAATCTATGCGTATTCATATAAAAAATAACAATAGGATATGTTAATTGTATAATTTGAGGCTTTAATTATATTATGATGAAAATTAACTTTTCAAATTTTTATTGCATTTATCTAGAATTGAACAACTTCTTGCATTAATTACTTTGTATTCTCAAGATTATCTTCCACATCCATACTCCAATATTTACGTTTTTCCTGGCGAAAATCTGCGCCGTTCTATCTATAATTCAACGTATCCGGGGCATACAGCGGAGAAATAGCCGGTATTCCGGGCGAGTAAATAAAACAGGCGTCACAGTCGAGAAAGTAGCACAGATGGTCATTAATATTTGAAACGCAGTATCAATGCTACCAGTCTCTCTCTCTCTCTCTCTCTCTCTCTCTCTCACACGAATGCGGACTCATTTGTCGTGGAGGTTGGAGAAGCTGATCGCGGGAGTTACCGTCAGGTAGACTAATCGTCCTGTCGGAGATCCTAGATCGTCGGATTCCTCGACAGCGAAAATAAAAGCGAGTCCGACGAATTCGCGTATACACTGGTTAGACGAATTCACGAAGCGCACGGCGCTTTTTCGACGGGGCCTGTAACTCGCGCTTGCTCGTAAGCCCGCCACCGCCGCCGCTTCGTCGGGGCTAAGCGTCATGTACATGAAGTTAGCACCGCTGTTTTATTTTTAAAAAATAATAAAAATTGTGCTATATGTACTAAGTTTGTGCTACATAGTGCTGCAAAAATTAATGACATATCTCAAAAGACAAAGCATCAAATAAAAAAAATTATTTTTTCGCCAGCACCGCCATTTTCATTTAGCGACAAAATAAAAATTGTGTTTGATACAACGTTAACTATCGTATATTGTGTAGTAAAAATTCCAATCACATGTCTTCTTGTTTTAAAAACAAAAATCCGAACACGTGAGAAAATAAAGTGCCTTTAATATCATTGAGCTGCAAAAATCTTTACACTGAAAAAAAAGTTCTAGATAAACTTATAAGATTGCATTTAGTAATGCAATTTTTGAAATATTTAGTCATTATTACCAAATATAATAATAATAACAAAACATAACAATTACAAACATTTAGTTTTTATAACATTATTTCGTCATAATGACCTATATGTTTAGTTGAAACTATTTCACCAAGAATTTCAACTAAACATATAGATCATTATGACGAAATAATGTTATAAAAATTAAATGTTCGTAATTGTTATCAAATGTTTTGTTATTATTATTATATTTGGTAATAATGACTAAATATTTNAAAAATTGCATTACTAAATGCAATCTTATAAATTTACCTAGAACTTTTTTTTCAGTGTAGTTGTGCTGACTTGTGCTAGGCTAGCACAGCTCGGATATGCATTTCTGTCCGATTATTACAAAGTCGAATTACGGATACGAGTTACGCGTACGAATTATCTATCCGGAATTGTCTTTTGAGATATGCGATTAATTTTTACGGCACAATGTAACACAAATTTAGCACAATACAGTACAATTTTTATTTAATAAAATTATATTACTCTTGTCTCGCCGTAATGACATCAACAATGTTATTCGAGTTTTGCTTGTATAATTTACACCGCGGATAGTCCTTTATTTTTCAAACTACGCGCCAGACATCAATATGATCGGCCAAGCGTTCCTCTCATCTCCATTCGGAGACGGCCAGCGATCTTTCCTATTATTTACCATATTTGGTAAGTCTTTCAGCTCTACTCTACATTTCGTGGAAACAAGGACCAAATTTTTGCTCCGCGATCCGGCGTTTGTTTACATTCAATTCCTCGAAGAACGTCGCGCTCGGCCTAGCGCGTTCGCTTTTTTGCAGAGTTTTCGTCGCTCGCTCGAGGTGCCTCGTTTTTTGATTTCCTAGAAACTCGCGAAGTCGATGCACGTGTTCAGCGACGTCGCGGCTACTTTTTTCTCGAAATGTCCGAGGGGTCCTACCCCTTCCCATAATTTTTCCCCTTCCAATTATTTCCAAAACTTCGGAAAACCCTTCAGTTCTGTCGCGGAGATCGGAGCGCGAGGACGGTATCGTTAATGCTCCGCGACCGCGCGATTCTTCGTCCGTGGAAAGTGAACATCGTACACGAATTCGGAAAGTTGGAAGTGTCGAATCGGGCGATCGCCTCGGTCCTTCTATTACTTTATACCGTGATAGTGATATTATATTTTTGAAAAATGATTGTGAGAAACATACAAAGCGCGGAACATTCGATATCTCCAAGCGCGTCGCGATTCAATTCGCACTTCGTTTGCTTAATGATTGCTTAAAAGCACATAAATCTTTGTTTTCGATGTAAAAATTGATTTNACTTCGTTTGCTTAATGATTGCTTAAAAGCACATAAATCTTTGTTTTCGATGTAAAAATTGATTTTGAGATTTCAAAAGTGATAACTCGAGCCTTGTTCGCGTTTACATTTCGGTTAGTNTTTTCGAAAAGTGTACTTTTTCTTGATCCCATTATGGAGATGTAAGACTGAGATCGGATTACCTACCCTTCATGAACTCTCGTCTTTTAACCTGTTGAAAGTGAATATCGCGGACGAACAAGTGTCAAGCATCAGAATCAAACAACAAGCAACAGAATCAACGTCGAATTAAACAACAGGCAATCGTCCGGCGCGTTTGCCTAATCCGCGCGATCGTCTTCGAAATTTCGTCGCGATAATCCAATCGAATTCGTTCCGTCGCTTACCTACGGCGTATGCCGCTCGAGTGATAGTGATAGTGATAGTGCAAGCATATAAAAAGGTCATTCAAGTGATAATGTTAGTGTAATTGTGTGAAGTGAGGATACGAGGAATTACAGAATGGTGGAAAAGGATAGCCGAAAGCGGGGGGAAGTAAGGCAACAGCGACGGCTGGTGAGTTACTTGTTACATTGATGTATCTACATGAAGTAGCACCACCATTTTAAAAGTGTAAAAAATTATTTTTTTATTTCACGCTTTGTCTTTTGAGATAAGTGATTAATTTTTACGGCTCAATGTAGTGCAAACTTATTATTAGTTATTTTTTTATTTGCCGCTTGTCTTTTGAAATATGTGACTAATTTTTACGGCACAATATAGCATAAACTTAGCATAACATAGCAAAATTTTCATTATTTTTTTAAATAAAATGGCGGTGCTAACTTTATGTACATCTGAGCGTCTTGTAAATTTATCTCCCGGTCTGGGGTTCACCGCGACGTCTCGTGATTAGAACCTAGGGCTTATTTAATGAGGCCTGCTGTAGGTCGAGATGAGGATCGTCACCCCCGTCCTCGCCTCCTCTACCCTTCTGCGCATCTTCGCTGCCTTATGCGTGGCCTCTTTTATTATTATGAGAACCCGCGTCAACGCTGACAAATTGCCCGAACCCGGACGCGTATTCTCAGAAGCGATATCCGTGAGATACGGAGCGCGGAGAAGCGCATTCGATACACATCGAATTTCGAATGACTATCTGCAAGTGTCCAAGTAAGTGTGTCGGAATCTGTTCGATATCTACAAACCTTTGAATTTTTCGTTTTCCACTTTTCCGTACCTTGACTAGAAAGGATAGAACAGAGAAAGACATGTTTATTGACACATTTCTATTAAGACAAATTATTTTATTAAAAACATTGATACATTTCTGAACAAAATTTTCTGTATAAACTGATACAATTTTATAAAATTAATTTGATGTTCTTTTTACATACTATTTTTTTTAATTTCTAATGCCATGTTTAACTTTTTAATGTCAAAATGTCGTCTTTTTTTACTTTTAAACAAAATATTTCAATACATGAAGAAAAATTTTTCTTTTTAATAGTGATTGACGGAAATTTTTAAAAATCTTTTATTCTCATTTTATAATGTAATCGTATAAGAAAGAATACATTCCAGGATCTCAATTATATTAATCACATTGTAATTTTGATTGAGCTGTTTTTATTTCGAAATTGTTCCATAGATAGATTCGTGACTCGAGACAAAATTTGCAATATCAAAATTTGTTATAATATAAAAGAATTAAATCAATGTAATACAATTTAATGTACAATTAAATATGTATAATGCATATGATGATAATATATTAGTATTATTTTTAAATTAAATTGAGAAGTACAAATAGTATTATAAACAATAAAACTCTAATAAACGATAAAAATATTATATGCCGAAAATAATATAATAAAATACCCAATAAAATCAAGCTTGAGTAAGGAGATAGTGTGATTAACATTTTGATTTACAATAATGCATTTTAACGCATCATATTTTTTTATACCCAAGTCATGGAACGCGCAAAATTGCGTTGGTATTCATACACGTTCGCGGCGATATGAATATGCTCAACCAAGTTTCGTACAGAACACATTACCCTGCACTGTGCGTATAATTCATACCGGGCTATAATGACGCAGCGGAGGTTGAGGTTTGAAGACGTCGAAACGCCTGGCGTTGATTGAAAGGACGAAGGATGACTCGAATTTGTAATCAAACGCTCACGAGAGGCGACACTGCCGCTGCCGCACGTCGAGCCTCGTATGCGCCGTTGATTCGAATTCTCCGGAGAGATTGCGAGCTACCGGAATTGCTGCTGCATGTAGGCCAAAGTTAGGCGCGACACCTGATTATTTAGATCGCATTATCTCTTACCTCTCGTGCTGGATTTTGCAAAATTAACTACCGCTTTGCATTCGGCGAGAGAGTTATAGCGCCAGCTTCGGTACTTCCCGTAGTACCGGCGATCGCACTGAAAATCCGCTCGTTTGAAAGACATTAAGGTAATAGCTATTTCGTAATACGACCCGTTATAACTACTCTGCATTTCGTTTCAAAGCCAAGTTTTCGAGAGCGAAACACGATAGAAATCCAGTGAATAAAGAAATACATTAGCATACAGCCAGATCACTGTGTGAGTTTTAATCGGAATTTTATCGGTATGCGAATGAATGATGAATATCGGAATCTGTAATCAACTCGTGAAAGGTTCACTTGTCAGTTTTGTACAAGCCAATAATTATCCGGTTGCATAAAGAGCTAATTAATTAAAGCGCCAATTTTTCAATGTACCCCTTGTGTGTCACTGTTCGCATAATTATTTTCCGCGTGGTGTACTGATTATTATTTCATGACATGATAAAACACATCAGCCCGCGTGCGTTCCGGCAGCGTGGAATATACCGAATTTTGTAATCAGCGGAGCGAAAAGACCACCACAAATTGAATATGGCCGAATCGATTGTGTGTGTAAAAAAACTGATTAATTAATAATTAATTAAGAGTACAGATTCATCACGTGTGATCTCATCAAATTATTCCGCTTTGATTTCAAAAGTATTCCACAAATCTCATACGGAAATAGGAGATTATCAAAATTTATAGCAGATTATTTCAATATAAAAAGTATATTATTTATAATTTTATTCTTTTTAAAAAAGGAATTTTTGTGTTAAGTAAAGTGCGATAAATAAGAGACGAAAACTAAAAATTTCATTTATCAGAGAGCTCGACTATTCTCAATCTAACAATATTTAAATCATTGCTTGATATGTAAAATAAAATTTGCAGTTTTTAAAATTATTTTAGTAGAAAGTATGTCATCGTTAATTTAATTACTCATAAAAAGTTTTATGGGTGTGCTGTCTGATTTAAAATTATACTTTTTAGATTTTAATGAAATTGTTAATAATTTTTTATCAATTACATATCAATATTCGTAATCTTTGTAACTTTTTTGTAACGAGGCAAGTATTTCCGTTCGCCGTGTATTATTTTTCGGTTTCGTGCCTCGGGATATCCATAATGAACCGCTAAATGGCTTGGCGCGTCGCGGAATGCGAGGTCCGATCCGGAGTTTCATTCGAGAGATCGTCGCCCAGAAATTCGCAGTTGCGACGGAACAACTTCTAACAGGTGCCGAACGATAATTACTGTAGTGTCGGACGAGAGAGATGACCGCGAGAGATATACGACCCAGATGTTTTGATACTCCATGCGGACTGCACTCGCGAAGAACTCTCGCGAGAACGATGCCGCTTTCGGAACAATAGCGTGAAAGACAGAGAAACGATTACGAGCGGCGAGCGAGAGTAGGGAAGGAGAAGCGAGAGATGAAAAAAAAGGGATGGAAAGAAAGGGGGACAATGGACGACGAAGGGCCGTGCGTGGTTAGAAAGGCGAGATGATGGTGTAGGTAAAGCGAGAAAAAAAGAAAGACGATGGTAAGGGGGGCGATCGATGGAGAGATGGGAACGGAGAAAGGGGGAAGGGAGAGAGAGAAAGAGGAAGCGCCGCGGCTCAGTCGTCCTAATGAGCTCTCCGGCTCCGGGACGAAAATAATTATAGAAATTTCCTGCCGATGAACGAAGCACCTTAAGAAAGATTGCCTCCCATTAATAAGCCACAGACGTATTTGCCTCCAGAATTATAATCAGGCTATGAACGGAGAGCGCTCGTGTTTCCGTGAAATTCGTGCGCCGCTCCGCCGCTGTTCGGGGCACGCCGGAACGATTCGGCCTAGACTAGATTAATATGCTTAGCCCACGTTCGTCGGGATGATGAATCACGTCACTCGTGATCTTATTGATTTTTTTCGTTTCTTTTTTATCTCTACAAAGGAAAGATGCGTGCCATGAATTTCCTGGATTCATAGTGATATATACATCATGTAATACAATATATCAAGCATGAAGTCGGTGGCGTGTATTGAATGAAACTGCGTTAAAAGTTTCATTATATCTGTTAGTTTGCGTGAAATGTTGAATAATTATTAAGTATATTTTAAATAGGTTCTTGTATAATAATCAATTGTAGTTACTTGAATAGTCTGTATTACGATAGACGCGATTGTAATATTCGAATACATTTACATCAGTAGAGTTGATTTATTGACGAATCTATTATCGAAATTGATTTGCTATTACTAATGGGCTGTGAATTGGTACAATATGGAAACTGATTGATGATAACGACTTGCCATTACGGATCAGATAGTGAAAATGAAAGTCTCTCGCAATGTTAAGCCATAGCACTTGCGTTACCTGTACGTGAGTTTTATGACTATTAATTACTGTCAGACAACACTCAGTTTCTACTTGTTAATTATACAGCATAAAGCCGTCTTCGTTAGAGTCCTTATTTCCCGTTCAAAAGTGCGTCTACAATTTCGGTAAAATTACATTCTCGTCCTTTTAGGTCGACTTGCGATCGGTACATCATTAACAATATAGGTACTACGGTTGATTATACCACATACTATACATTAGAGATGTTTTCTAATTACCGAACTAATCAATAACTTTTGGTTTGCTAATATTTAATTACTATTTCGAGGCAATAAAGAAATCGTTTCAGCACTCTTGCATTCTGGTTCATCTACACATTCGAAATTTTATCAGCAAATATTTTGATATAAGTTTTAAATTAACATTTTGTTAATATCTGTACGCCAGCATAATGAAACGGCATAATGAAACCGTCCAATATTCGAGAGAGTAATTAACGAGCTTCAGTTTTAATATTTCATGAAGTTCTCATTGCTTGTTGATTACTTTCTTAAATACCAAACACTTTTAAACTTTCTTTTTACCCCGGTACGATGTTAACCCTGTCTGCTAACGCAATCGCACACGGCCTGACTCACGGCACTTACTCAGACTGACTCACCAGACAAAGCTATCGATCGATCAAGACAAAGCGATCGATCAAGAAAGGGCGCAAATGGCAGCACGGTGCTGCTTGCCGCCTCGGCAAACCGCTGCATCGATTGTCAGCGAGATCATTTTTCACTCGAAACGACGGGGCGGGTTTTCGCGCCCGGGACGACGAAGACGAGCTCCAGAGCCCGCGGGACTTGCGGCGCGCAAGTATTTTGCATATGAAAGGTTCGCCTTTGCTTTCTGCCAATACATAAGCCGCTAAGTTTGTTGTCACGCGGCAAGCGACGTGAGTGGCAGCTCGCGTTGCCGCACGAGTGCATTTCGCGTCTCCCCTTGCGGGAGGGAGGGAGAGAAAGAAACCACCTCGATGCGCGGCGGTGATGCATTCTGACGCTCGACGCGGGTGTACGTTTCGCGGATCGGTTTCTCGAAGGCGCAAGAGCGATTCGCACCGATCGATGTGCTGGCGTGTGTGCGTGTTCGCTCGCGCGGCATGCACCGTCAGAGCGTGTTATGTGAGGAGCGACACGAAACGCACTGCAATTTGATCGATCGTGAATCTTGATCGTTGTACTGTTTGGTTCGTGTTAATTTCAGCTGGCTTTCATGACTGAACATTCCTCTACACTCGACTGAGAATCGATCTTAACTGACATAAATTACTATTAATTAGATGTAGGGATGTACCATTAAGCTTCTTTTCTTATATTTATATATTAATATATGGTAAAAACAAAGTTATAATTTCAATATAAATTAAGTCACAGATAAATGCTGAAATTGTAGTTCTTCTTTCCTTTGTGCTTTGTTTTGAGAAATCATTAATTTGAGGCTTAGTTATTATTTACTGATATTTATAATAATTTAATAATATAAATTTAATAATAATTAATAATTTAAAGGTGTTTAAAAATTGCAAACAGGAATCACACTTTTGTAAAGAAATATTTACTTCGAATTCGTCTCTTAAATATCAGCGGGGTTTTGAAACATTTTGTATTATAATAATTAAATAATGCCGCGTGATCTGTAAGAAATGCTACACATAAATCTTTAAAATTACTTGCGAAACTGTAAGTACCTTCAAAAGAAACAAGAGCAAAATGCTTAGTAATAAAAAGTCACCGTGCGCGTTTCAGCTGATTTGTGGCGCACATTCTACGGGTACGTCACGTAGCCTCCGTTGCAATCAATAGCACAATAGATTCTCTTTTATCGTGCGAGTTTCCGCGAAAGAGGACGAAAAAGGAGCGGAGCACCGCCAGGTTAACGCGCCGCGTCTTGAATCTTGCTAAAGCGAAACCGTCCCATTTTTTCGCTGCGAGCTTATTTCGTCTCGGCACGAGCGAGCGCCATTTTTATTATACGTTTCAATATTCTAATTTAAAATTTTCGAGACAAGCGAACATTCCTTCGCGGCAACGGCGCGGCCCAAGACGAGCGTGCCGGCAGATGCGCCGCGGGATTATTCCGTCTCGGTTTATGGAGATTAAAATCAGCGCGCGCATGCACAAACGCGCTAAAAAGCAAAATGCGCGTGTACCTGCACGTGCGTACTCACGTTGCTTTCCGTGGAACGTAACGCGAGGTGAGCTCTGAGGGCAGAGGACGCGGCACAGCGGCGCCGTAAACGTGATTTAATAGTGATACATAACGCATTTTGTACGCCTGGTACCGAGAATCGCGCGATCGTTTTCAAGGACTTCGATCCGTTTGTATCGATGTTACATAGCGCGCCGAGTGATTTCTTGTAATAAGATGAGGCAGAAGCGAAGAGCCGCATTAAGTTGCGAGTCTCGTGCTTGTCAGTTTGTTCCATCTCTCGTATTGCGCGAGACTCGCTAGTTTGATGTAGTTACAATGCTGTACTCTAATGAAAACCAGCGGCTATATTATTTCCTTGTAGGGATCAAATGTTGATCAAATAAAAGAATTAGACATCATAATCGTCTGTAATAAACACGGTATAATAATAACAACATGCTTAATAGAAATCATAAAAATAAAAATGCAATATTTCTTTTGATTAGTCCAAATTCTGTTTTATCTGATTGTTATATTATACATATAAAACATATTAGATTTATAATTGTTTTACATCTTGAGATTCATAAAAATTATAGGTGAATTGTTATTTCGCTTAAGCAAAGTGAATTATTTTCTACGTGAAATACAACGTGGCGGTTTGACTTGCTTGATTCGAACGTGCTTTAGCTGTAGCTAATGTGGCATTCACGCCAAATTTCGCGCATTCGAACTCCTTTGTCCAATCCAATAGCCGGCTTCTCACGTGTCCATTCTTAAATCGCGTTCTAACGGGAATTTTGTCTTTATCGCGACGTTCGACGACCGACGATAAAAAAATACAAAAACTTTAATGAAAACATAAGAATGTACGAAATAAACGGCAATTTCTTAGACTTTTATTTGCAGATAACAGCAGTTTCATATCGGTTGCATATAAATCCAATTTAGTGAACGAAAATCATAATATTAACCAATAAGGTAACGATAAATGGAAAAAAAATTAATATTTATTCGTCGCTCTTTCGATGACAATTTTAATGAAAAATACTTTTCGGATGTATCGTTCAATTCACCATTTCACTTGACGCGAAACGATATGGATAGCTGGAATATATTTCACGAGGTTTTATTATATTAAGCGCACAATTAGCCCATTACGCGCGATACATTGCGTTAATACGGCGCGACCGAGTATTATCAATATTTTATTAATCGACAGCACTAAAATTCCGCCAATTCGAAGGTAATGCGCGTTTCGTGTCGGCCGGATTTTATAAATTCATAATTCACACTTCGGGGGCTACCGCTGTTATTGACCCGTAATAAAGTTGCAGTTCGTAAAAGTGGCAAGCCCGTGGGCTGTCAGCAGCATGAAATTCCTGCATTATCAAGGTCAAAGCGGAACGAGCGTGACGTTTTAGCGAAGCTGTTACCCGTGTCACGCACGAGTGGCCGTGATAACCGACGACAATGGATGCTTCTCGGAAACATCAGTCTCGGTCTGGTCAGCGACTCCCGCTTCCTTTTCCAGATCGGACGACCAGCAAAAAATGATTAAGGATACCTATCGGCATTCCAGGACGCGAGGCAAACTGCGTTGGCAGATATCGTCAGATATCGTAAAATAAATCGAACTTAAGAGATATTGATGGTACATTGGTTCGAAGTTTCTCTATACATCTGGCTATGAACACGTGAGATGCGAAAACATTGTTTCGTATCGAGCACAAAAATCGTCTTGCTGTGAAACTATAAACATTATTAACTCATAGACTTATTGCGATCGAAACGATTATTTTTTTTGCAGCCGTATAGCTGCGTCCATGTTTGCAATTACCATGTTAGTGTTGAAGCACATTTGTCCGGATCTGCCAAATTAAAAGTATGTTGTGCATGCGCGTAAACCGAATCTCGGGAATACCGAATAAATCTGGTTGTGTCGTCCGTCGCGTTATTTATTTCTTTGAAATGCGTGTATCATGTAGATAACAATCACCAAGCAATACTAGATTGTACTGCAGTACGGATTAATTTAGTCATTACGTAACATAATGTGTATAACGATATAGAGTGATTAATTTATGTATAATGCTGCTTTAAGCAAACCCTGTCGTAAAAGGGATCACTTATCGTTTTAAATAAAGCGTGAAAGAATCGGATTGCCGGAGATAAACGACGCGGGGCTCCTCTACGAAAAACTATTTCCTGCTCCGAATGAATGGCGCGGAATGGGAGCACATAAAGCAGGGGATAGAGAGCGACGTTAAACACCGGTTTCGCGCGACAACTTTCTTCTTCCCGCGGGTCTCGAGAAACCGAACAATCGACATTAGCCCCAGCCAGGAAATTGCGGAAAAGGTAATGCAGCCGATCGTATCATATCGCGTCGCTCCGCCACACCACTCCGGGTTTACACACAGAATATATCGTGTAACCGCTTTGGGAAAAGCCCGGCCGCGTGATACCCAAGAAAGTACAGGGCTCGGGCCGGCCCAGCGGTGCACGCTCGCTGGAAACGTATTGCGTGATAAAATATGCATTGCGTGCGGTCGCAAGTGAGCTGGAATTCTGAACGCATGACCCGCGGGAATAAAGTAGATATTGCGTAGGTGAGGCAAATTAAAGCCGTAAATCGAGTCCGGGGATGCGCCAAATCATTTCGCTCTCCGAGAGAGAGATAAGTTACCGTTCTTGGGTTACCGCAGCACGAAATCGAAGCTCATATTGGCGCGTTTGCGTCGCGCTTTATTGCGTTCATCGGCCTGTCGCTCGTCGGCCGCGCAAAAGCACGTTAAATGCGTATCAATCCCGTTTAGAGCGTACCGGATCCGCCTCGTCATCGAATATCGAATCTCGTGGAAGATAATTACGAGCGTGTTCCTGGAGAGACGAGAGGCGGCCGATTATATTTTCGCAACAACGTTAGATCTCTTCCGCTCGTTTTTTCCACCGCGATAACCAATTATCCTGGGTATTCAGAATTAAACAATGGCAACTTATTCTGAACCACGAAAGCCAAGTAATCTGATAATAACAGCTAAATTACTTTATACGTAACTATTATAGTGAGAGTAATTGGCCTCTGTTCAAAAAATAATTAAATTAATAATTGAATAATTAAAATAAAATGTCTTATAATTTATGGATTATTCGAAAGAACCGAATATAAATACTATTTAGTTCCAATTCGTTTGATTTTGTTGAATAATTATAATTACATTTGAATTATAAATTGCAACATTCTTTTAAATTATATAAAGAGACTGTATAATAATGTCCAACTTTTTTTTTACAATTCATTCTTAATAAAAGAATCGTTCAATGTTTGATGTATGACAATAATTGAGATTTTTTTAACGTTGTCTTGTTACACAAATGCACATTTACGAATGCGACTTGACAGATTCTTGTGTACGTGATGAAAATACTATAGTTTTGGGGAACTGCGAACAAATTATACTACCATAAAAACGTGAGTGAGAAATTGCTAGATGCGCCTGTATACCCGTAAGATATATCGTAATTCCGCTATTTTCGCGGCTGTTAGCAATTTCTTTCCCCTTCGAAATTCTCGCGGATCGTTACAATCCCAGCGATGGATGCTCGGATCCCTCGCAAATATGAATTATTAAATTTGGACAAAGGTTCACGCCTTGGCGATGTACTCGCGCGAATGTACGTGCCCTGCAATAAGACGACCGAATGCAGGCGGACTCCCTGTAATCAAGTGCAATCTCGGCGACTGCTTATTTACACCTCGAGACTCGTGAAAGCCGTGCAACGAGGCATCACAATGAAGACCCGTCTGCAAAAATCATAAACACCGTGTATGGTCCTGCTCATAAGTTCTCGCCGCAGTCTTAAGTTAGCCGACGGAGGAATTATCTTTACTCGATTTATTCGCGTCGTTTGTTGCTGCAAACATGAGTCCCTTAAAATAAACGAATACATTTACTCGCATAATGTCGAATGCCTTATAAGCATAAGTATTTTCATTATCATTGTCATGAATGCATAGTTACTTTATTATCATTTAAAATTATTATTAGAAATTTATACATTATTTTCTTTTTTTGTTATAGATTTTGGTACAGTCGGCTGCCATGGAAGTAAGTATAATATCTTTATGAGTGAGAGAAAATTCGTCATAATTATTTTTCAAAAGCGTCATTGAATATCATTTATTGATAAATATAATTGTATTGATAATTTTCATAAATCAAATAATTTAGAGCGTTGATTAATTATCTTACAATTAGAATAAGCATGATCGTGCTTATTCCAAATAAGTTATCTGAAGATTTTTATAATCTTATTTATGTCTTAAGAACAAAGAAATTATAACATGCAAGCCTTTATTAATAAAAAATGAAATGTATTTATAATATATGTATAATGTCATACATCGAAAATTTAAACTAACGAAGAATATGTTTAATCTTATAATTACTTATAATAACTTTTAACAAGCTTATAACAATTAACTGGTAAGTTTTATCGTTAATTATATAAATCGGTGATACATTGTACATTATGATAATATATACGAAAGATAATCAGACTCAAATATTAAAAATTTACAATAATTACTCAAAATTAAAATTAATTAATTTTTAACATGTCTTAATATAACTTAAACGATGTATGTGATTTTAAACAAAACAAAGATGATAATACTTTCATAAATTTTAATTTGCTTTTCAGTTTCTTTTATAATAATATATCGAAGAAATTAATAATTTCCTGGCGTATTTAATATTAATAATATAAACACATACAAAAAAGAAAGCAATTGTATTTTTAAACTTTTAAATTATCAAACTGAAAGGACATACAATCCGAACTTGTCCATGTAATCTGCTCGGCCTGTCGGAGGTTGGTTAGTTGTTGGATGAGAAAGAGGCAAAAAGTTCGGAAAAAGTTGCTCGATGTGTAGGGACCAGTCAGACCAAGTACTCCGCCAATCTGTCTATCGAGAGACCATTTTTTTTTCTCTCTTTAACTCACTGTTCCTACGTTAGACTTGAGTTTCAGATCGATCATCTACTGCGTGTCTCAAAACATTTCCAGTTCTGCACAATAGGTACACCATTAATATCGTCACTTTTACAATAAAATACTCATCGGAAATCACTTATTAAAATATTTAAACAATTGGAAATAGATAATAATTAAGTAACACATTCTATAACATTTGTATACTTTCTGAAAAGTTTTGTAATTCTTTTACATTCTGCAAATTGTTGTAATTATTTGATATAAGCATGTTACAAGTGCACACACACATACACTTTCTCTCTCTCTCCCTCCCTCCCTCCCTCTCTCTCTGTCTGTCTACAAATTAACATTGCTATCCACATTATGTAATTTATTTGTCTTCTTTAGTCATTAATCTTTTACATGGCCGAATAATTTCATATCTTTTTTTTAATCCGTTTTTCCTTATACTGTACATATTTTAAATTTCTTTTTCACTTTATGATTTATTACTGTAAATCGTATTCATATCAAGCTCATAATTCAAACAATCGAGAAGTTTAATTTGCAGATAGGGTCATGTCGTAGGCCAAGAAAGTTGTATATCTCCGGCTTTTCGAAGTTCTAAGTGACGTTCGTGCCTGAGTAAACCGGGGAGCCTGCTCCACCTGGTAGCATATTTGCCAAAGACGTTTACGGCACCGGCGTACAGTTGATCCATTTCTCTGCAAATACCGGTGCGATAAGAGGAAATCCGACGCACTCTATACACCTTAATAGCGCGGATTTCGAGTTTCGGAGACATCACTAGGGGGAGATTATTTTTGCCGTGGTATCCCCGACGTTTACCTGTGCAATCACACACGAGCGAGCGTTAGTAGCTGCAATCGCTTTAATAAACTGCCGGGAGCTATTTGCATTTCTTTCGATGGCTGCTTACTCGACGAATAAAATCGCGGATTTCACTAAGGACGGTTGCCTTGAATTATATCCGTCAACAGCTTTCTCGAGGGAATGAAAAATGGAAGGGACGTCGAAAGCTGCAATTATTCTCAGAGAGGAAATAGAAATTAATCTTTTAAAATCGTTTTAGCAATTACTTCAACATAGTCGGTTAAGAAGTCGTCATGAACGGTAAAGGAAATAAACAGTTACCACGGTTGACTTGGATTATGATGTCAGAGAAAATCACATTTTTTCTCTTTCAATACAGTGCGAAATAAATGAGTTCTTTCACGCAGCATTATTAGTATTTAATAAAATGAAAATCCAATTTTTGTCTCTAAATAATACGTTTTAAATTTTTATCATAGTAAGATGCTCTTTTGCTTAAAATACGTTATTTTAAGTAAATACATTTTTATTAAAATGTATATCTATTTTTTTTAACAAAGAGTTATTTGTTAAAATAGAATTTGTATATTTGACAGAACAACATTTCATGAATCTATAAACTTCATCACACATTTTTAAGACATTTTTATAGCTGTTGATTACATAATTTTACTATAATTCTTTGTTCGCATTCTCTGATATAACGATTCACGTATGTTCACTCATAATTTTGACACGATGGCTCAGAATGGCCCAGGATTCGTGCAAAATATCAGCCTCCGCGGAGCACCTGCGTATCAATGCGTGTCCTCGAGCACCAACTCGAGAAGCAACTTCGAAGGCACGTTGCTGGGCCGGTGTGTCGAAGAAATTAACGAAGCGGCGCGTTTTTTCGCGAAACCTCCGCCGACCGATCTCGCTGCCGCGTAGGAGGGATAATAGTCGGCGTCATCGTCAAAACACGTCTCTCCGCGTCGTGCCGCGCGTTGAAAATCGATTTCGCACAGAACGGCATGGCGGCGGCAGAAGAGCGTCGCTTCTTGCCGTCTCCGGCTCTGATTCTGCTTCGTGGCCGTGGGGAACCGTTAATCGCGTATACCATACGCAAGGAAGGATCAGGTTGTTGGATGACTTCGCAACCGACACGAACAACCTCTATGCATCTATTCAACTCGCACCCCTCTCTCTCTCTCTCTCTCTCTCTCTTTCTTTCTCGGCTCGCCACCGTGTAAAACATCGATGTTTCTTTCGCATGTACCAGTCTCCCGCGATTCGCAGCGATATTCGTTGCTGAATGAGGTATTCTCGTCAATGGTTACAGCGAGGTGCGCGCAGATGCGACATGAAACGCGAATTCGCTTGTGCGATATGGGTTGTACAATGTTTCATCGATGTTGAAAACAATAACGCATGTACATACGACGACTAACGAACCATGATACTCTCTCGCTCTCCCTCCGGAAAGGATCTTTTTACATGTACTTCCGTTATTTGCCGATCTCTGTCATTCATTCGTTGCACGCGCGAATTTGTGTATTTTTACTTAAGTCTCATGACCCATCGTGTCAGTCACATAACGCTGAGATGTCAGAAATAAAATATAAAAATTTTTCTTTTCTGCTTCTGTTCCAATTTCTTCTCTTACTGTTAACATTCTTTCCAATTTCTTCTTACTGCTAACATTGAAATAAATTAATTTCTGTTATACTATTACTATTTAAATAAGTAAGGGAAATATATAATGATTTTTCGATGAATTTAACGAATGTGAATTAATAAATTTTAATCAACTGTCATATGAGATTTATTTTCTCTGAAAATGCATGAGAATGCATGTAAATTAAATTACATTACATGACAATTCATTAATGAAGAAAATTGGAGAAGAGAATTATTGGCACATTTTGCAAATCTACACTACGAAATACATACACTGACGCAATATAAAAAAAGACTCATTTGACTTGATGTATAATGCAAGAAAGAAATTCATATGATTTCTCGCTTCTGACGTCATAATCTAATATAGCTGCAGTGACAGACCAGGAGTCTTAAATCCAAGTGACGCGAAACTTTTCACGGCAAGAAGAGAAGCGTACTCGCTCTCATGCCGCGAATATGAACATATATAAAAGTAATGGTTAAGAAGAATATTGCGTTAAAGTGGCATATGAGAAGAACGTACCATGGGCGTCGATTTTTATCGAAATTCTAAATTCTTTGCTCTACGTTGTTATGAAGAAGTGATACTTGGGTCATATTCAATATCGTGCATGACGTCGACGTGGAACATTTCACACATATCAGTATACATATATATATATTTCTTTTTGGAGTGAAATATTTGTATAATGCTCCAACTTATAACCAAAGACAAACGGCCGGCCGATATTCACAAGCACGCGAGAAAATTATTATTAGCATTTCCATAACATTCTGATTGCGTAATTTAGGTAACATTAACGGTATACATACAATCTTAAATATTTTAAGTTGGAAATTTCGCGAAAATTATGTTCAACACGTACAGAATATGCGATAAGATATCGTTTGTGATTAGCATATATGATTTATGAGACTTTATATTTCTACACTTTCAATTACATTTCGAGAACAATGGTTCAAGCTTGGAAGAAACCTTAAGTTATGTAACGAAATACAGCATATGGCGCAAATTTGGATCTAACTTGGCAAAATAAAACTTTGAAATGTAGCAATTTATAAATGGATGGTAAAGATTTAGTATCTCCTTAACGATATTTATTCTCAAACTTGATTGAAAAATTATGAAGCTCTTACAATTCACAAATCTTGGAACATTAAAAATATTTTTATATAGTTTCTGTTAAATCTCAAATTGTTCATAATAGTACAATTTACATTATCGCAATAAAATGTATATTTATGTTACTCTATATGATAGTAGTTGTTATATATCGTGAGCAAAGGATTTTGCGGGATTTAATCTGTGAAAGGTCGTCATAAAAAGTTACGCCGTCAGTCGCGTCTGAGCAAAACGTTGTAATGCTTCCGCAGACTCAGGCCAAGTTCTATAGTAAACAAAAGATGCAGGCAACAAGATTCACGTAAATCTGTCGACATGAAAAGTAGAATACCTTAAGGAAGAGAACAGAACAAGAGAGAAAGACTTATAAAATTACATAAAATTGAAATCTATATAAATAACAGAGAGAATACAAGAAATATCTGAAAGTACTAAATTTTTTATAATTATTGTATTCACATTTCAGTATTAAAAATAAATTTTTATTAATTTTCTCTATAATCAGTAACAAATTACAATGTGTAATATATGCATATACTTTATGCGTATTATGTGTATAATATATGAATGCTCTACTTATTTATTTAATTTCTATTTACAATTTTTTAATCTAATTTTACATTACCTTATTACTGTAATACTCCACGTGATATTCCGCGTTTTATTTTTATATTTCTCTGAATTTCCACTGAAGCAAATAAAGCGTTCAAAGTGTGATCAGTTTGAGGCCAAACTCGCGCACCGTTCCGTAACTAGGAAACACTAATTTCGAATGTATGTAAATCATCGAGGCATACCTGCCGCGTCGAATCATCTATCTTCGGGAACTTTCTGTTTGCTCGCGGCGCAAGAACAGCAAAAGATGAACTTCAAGAGCAACATCAATCTGAGATCTACGCTGAAGTTAAGCGAAAAAGTTCGATGCTCGCGAAATGAATTCGAACGGAGTAACGTAGGCGTAACGTGTTCCCGCTTGGGAGAAGCGATCGAGAGCGCGACGGGCAAAGGTACCTTTATCTGAAGAACCATGGCTGGTTTGAAAAGAAAGAGAACAGTGATGGAGAACCGAGAGGAGGAGAGAGAGAGAAAGAAAGAAAGTGACGCGGGACAAGGAAAAGGAGATTCGCAATCATGCGAACGAAACAATTGCGCTCAGAGAATTAACGTGCGTCGGGTATAGACGACAAGCCAGTGTAATTGTTGGCGTTAATTAATTAATAGCTTCGAGTCCGGCTAATTAAACAAGCGAATGCGCAAGGGGCATCCGAGAAAGAGCAGAAATACAATCGTTTCCCTTTTGTATTTTCCCTCTTACATTCCAGTGGGCTGGTGTGAAATAAGATACGACGAAAAAAATCGCGTTGACAAATCGACTGTAAAACTTGACAAAGAATCTAGTATCTATACATCTCTTTATTAAAGGGCGTATTCTTGCTTTTGCTATTGTTGAGACAAAGAAAAAGATTATTATCTCTTCTGTCAGTAACTAGATTTTTCTGGAAAATAAAAGTTTTGAAGTTGCTGAAAAACTAAAGTAAATCGCGCGCAATAACCGTACCCGCTATTTGTGCTCGCTGAATCTGAAATGAGCATCAATATTTTATCGTAAATTACTTTTCACCTTGGCTATAAAAAAATGTAACTCGCGAAAGCAAGATTTAATTTGATAAATTCGCGCAGTCTGATTAAGAGCGAATTTATTTTTACGATCGGAGCGGCCGCGCGAATCCAACGCAGATATTAAATTATACGCGGATATTAGTTAACATTGGACCTTTTATTTTTATCATCCCGTCGTCGTTCGATCGTTAGGCCGTCGTCTTTACAAAAGCAGACCTTCGCAGTAACAGGCAGATTCTAGCTCAGCAAATTATTAACAATCAGGCAGGTGTTTGCGCGGTTCACGAGATTTGCTAACAAGGCGGCATTTTCGAGGTGCGGACTTGAGGCATATAATTATATCCCTGCCTCCCTATGCGTATGCATGCTTCGATACCAGCCTCCTCTATATCGGGTGTGCCGATTACTTGGATAACCGAATGTTTTTGAGTCGTGAACTCATTATATTCTTTATGATAAAATGTAGGAAACATTCTTATATTATATATAAACTGATGAAATAAAAATTTGCAGAATTGCTTAATATACACGCACAGCTATTCAATCGACGTATATTACATTTTATATTATGTATTTTATTTTTATCAAAGTTTAAAACAGATTGTGACAAAAATATAAATTTTAATTAAAAAACACATATAGACGTAAATTTATATAACAACAATAAAATAGAATAATCGGCATATATTATTTATTTTTAGCATGAAAAATCAGGATTAATCGAAATTATACGGATTTCAATTTGTATTTACAAAAAATCAATTTGGAGTGTAAATGATTGAAACAGGTAGAGCATTGGCTCGAATGCAAGGAATACGACAGACAAATGCCTATTGCGGTAGAAACGGATAGAAGAGTCTTCGATGCCTTCAGCAATTCCGCAAATCAATTTGCAATACGCGGAACAGGCACGCTCGGTGGCTAGGCAGTTGCACGCGGTCCAGAGATGTCTGTCGGCTTCATAAATTGTTACTCGTTACGGTCGTCATTACGCTTGCCTGAGAGAGATTCTACACTATTGCATGACTCCTCCAGACTAACTAAAGCCGTGGCTCGCGCGAATCGGTGAAGCGTCTGCGCGAGTCATTACGATCGGCTCCGCCAAACTCTGGCGAGGAGATGGGGTAACATGAGATTTCTAAATGTAGAAGCGAAGTACGTTTCCGGCACGAGAAGGGACATGTTAGCGCGACATGCATATGCATTAAGCATGGAAAATGGTTTAAGATACATCGGTTATAACTGTGCGCCGTCCAATTTGGCCACCCCGTACATTGTCCGTTGTAGCGCCCGGTTGGCCGCGGCGTGAAACCGGTGGGTATGATTACCCACTTTAGTTAACGATCTTCGTAGCCCCATGGCAGTTCCGAAAGGTCAGAAAGAAAACCGCAAGGAGATCGGGAGAGAGAGAGAGAGAGCGGAACGCCGCCATCGACTCGCGGTCGTTGTCGGTTATATCCGCCTTTGCTTTTGTCCCGCGCAGGTTTTTGCACTTCTGTAACGCGATTAACAAAAAGGAGTTGACAATAAGTGTGAAAACATTCGCTAACCAACTCGTGAGCTTCACGAAATTATTTCGGAACGCTATAACATTAGATATTAAAGAATTAAATTTAAATTAATTCTTTGAGTTAAGTAAAAATAAATAATCTTATATTATTTTGTGTAACTACTATGTGTATCGAAATTATTATTTTAACATAAAACATGTAGTTAATATATTGTTATTTAACTCTATTGTTTTAGTTAAATTAACGACATATTGAATAGGAGCAGTGATGACGTAAAGAATTAAATTTAAATTGAATATAATTTGATATTACGAATTTAACAGTGTAAGATTCGTGATTATTATCTTATGCTTTTACATCACAATTATAAAATCGATTAAAATTATAAAATGAAACACGGGCAACCAAAATATCTTTGATTTTTGAGAAGTATGCACTGAAAAAAAATTCTGGTTAAAAATGGATAAATCAGAAATATCTTGTGGGATTGATAAAATACTTTAATTATTATAATAGGAATTCTGATTATTATAATAGTTATAAAGTATTGAGTTTTATCATAATATATAACCAGAATTTCTATTATAATAACCAGAAGATTTGATCAATCTTATAAGATTTTCTGATTTGTCCGTTTTTAATCAGAATTTTTTTTTCAGTGTGATACTATTCCTAATAAGATAAACTGTAATTATAAAATAAAGGAAAATGAACATTTATTGTGTTTACATTGCATTGTACACTTTCAGTATATAAAATGTCGATATTTAAATCCCTATTTAATAAGTAATGTAATGGTTGAAAGATACGTTCTTAATTAAAAATTTACGTGTGATAAGCCATTTATAAATACTATAAATATCTCATTATCTTTATGGGAAAAATATCACAAGGACCAGAAATATGTAGGCGAATACAATTATTTAATTACTGAAGTATCAACAAATGTATAACTTTGTTATACATTAGCTATAAACCACGTTAGATAAATATCTCTAATATCGTTAATCATTATCCATTCGCTCAAGAAGCAGCTTCTACCGTTTAGAATCTTTTAAACTATTAGTTTCTACAGTTAACTCCTTCCTTACGGTGCGTTAAATAGCTTTTTCGATTAGCAATAAGCCATAAATGCGCTGAAATTACGATACATTGCACAATTGCAGTATTTTTCGTATTTCCATCTAATAGCTTGGATTACCATCAACCGCAATCGCGTAGATAGATCGCGAGAAAATTCTCCAATCATAAACTTTCTCTTTAAAGAGCGTTGCATAAATCAACATTACGACAAAACGAGATAATACATCACGAATTCAATGCGGAAGATGTGCGAAGAAACTGTTTCACCCTCGAAGCAGACCTCGCCGTGCAGACCCAACTCAGCTGAGTCCGACAACGCGATCGCTCTGTAAAACATATTTTATGACGATCCCCCGATGACGTATTGTGGGCAATGCGTAAACATGGAAGTTGATACAATTCGCCCCTCGGCGCGTCGCACATGCGTGTGACATAACTACAGCAATCTAGGCCGTATTTCACTGGACGTGCATACCGTGTGACAGGTAGTACGCAAAACGCGTGCGTGTTCGCGGGCGTGAAATTACACGCCGTATATACAAGTAACCCGGCCTCCACGGTAGCTACGTGCGCGCTGATATAACGCGAGCGCTGATCAACACGCGCGGGGATCAGCGCCACGGGGCGAAAACCCTTACCTCGGAATTTCGTAAATGGGCCCGCTGTGCGCGCAATTAGTGTAATAAAGTGCTGGATGTGCATCTGACGGCGGAATTGCGTATTCACGCGCGCGCTAATACACAGGGCTCTGATGCCGCCACCGTTGATGGTACTGCAAGCCAATACCGATTCGATAAAGCAGAGATTCAACGTGACAAATGGAACGAGTGGAGGAACGCATTGACGTTACCAACGAATTTAGCTAGAAAAGTTACGCAACCTTGCAGCTTGGTCCTGGCAAAGCAGATTATGCGTTTTAAACGCTCGCGTACTTTAATTACACTCTGTCGAACGTCATTTGAGTGGAACAATTAAGACACTGATCGCAATTGACGATAGACGTTAGACGAGATCAAAAATTAAAATGTTTGCCCTTGTTACTCAGCTTGAAGATTCAACCAGTGGACAATTGATCTCGTTTAGTAACTTACGTATTAGTACGTGCTTAGGTATTCTGTTTGAGCTATTTTGAAAACAGCGATTTAAATAAATGTAATAAAGAGAAGCGTAATTACGCGAGTAATTTGCAAGTGTAATCCGCGTTTTTGCGGATCGGAAGCGCGATTCCATGAAGATTTTGTATTATTTATGATGATTGGATGATCGCAGTGCAGACAAATACATTATTAACCACAAGTACGTTTGGCTTAATGGAAACGCGAAATGCGGCCTGATTCGTCCAATAAATGATCACGTTATACCGATCTTGCACATAACGAATTCACGTTTAAATGGAGAATAACGAGACCGTTCCCCTTGTAAGTGTAGAAAGGTCGTACACGCTGTTTGTACGATCATAATTAACCGGCGCGCTCTTTCCTCTCCAACATTTTTTTTCCGGTACTCTCTTCCGCCGGTCAGTAATTAATCGCATGGCGCGCGAATGACGTTTTATTTAATTTCGTCATTATATCTGGCTTCAAGCGTACGAACGGGGGAGAGCCGACAGTAATAATTAAAATCTTTCGGTTCGACAGCTCGTGCATTGAACTGTGCATCGAGATGGGAATGTATTGTACAAGAGCGCAAAGGTTCGACGATGGGGCTTTGGTTTTATTAATACAATATTTTCCGATCGAGCAAAAAGTCGCGTGACGCTTTGCGCTCGTGTAATTGTTGACGGACAACTGTTTTCGTCCAACAAACCGGTTCGCACATACGTTCACTATTTGTCGTATCGTATAATTTTACTCTTGTATCGTCGCAATCGTTTCACAAACACGCTTGGTAGGCTCGAACTTAATTTGCGAATTTAATAATAAATCCGTCGCATTACTAGTATATGTTAAAATATTTTCTTGCACATTTTATTAGTCTTCGTAAATTTGTCGTATTTGTATTACACGTTAAATAAGTAGGCAAAAGACTCGCGACACGCAAAATACATTTCATGTGTATGACTATATTTTGGTTGCATTACGCAGGATGCAAATGACGGTCGACGCGATTTAATTGAAAATGTAATAATCTAGTTGGTTATTAGCAGAGGCAAGATTAAAAAGCCGCCGTCTCTAAAGTTTTCAGGGATTCTCACGAAAGAGGCTCGCGGAGTTTACGCATTTAATATAAACGATATCTCCTGGCATACACGTTTGAAGATTAGAGTTTGCTCATGAAGGAAAATTGGCGCGCGTATAATCGATGCAAATATTTTATCGTGTTTGCCCGATGTTCCTCAGAGATACATTTTTTTAACAAACATCTGACTCTTTCGCACTCATACTTAGTTTACAATATTTAATTAATAATTAATACATAAATGAGTAAAGGCATTTATAATCAATCATTATTTGATGTTTAATTAAAATCTTATGAATCTACGATTGTTCTGAGCTTGAATATGCTTTTCAGAAATTCATAGTCTATATAATTATTAATTATTTAGTCAATTGAGCATATCTAATATGTGATAATTAATCATTAATTGAACGTGATTTGAATGACGTCGTGATAGATTTCCTTTATTTCGATCAATATTTCTGAATATTATCTTTATACGATTAATCAATTATACAATATAATATTATATTTGTGCATTGGTACATCTGAAAATGTAAAATCCAGCCTTGGAATTAGTAACTAATTAGATACAGAAAATATCTCTGTACAATCTTACTCGACAAATTAATCATTCTCTTCAATGAATGGGAATCGACTATGAATACTAATGATAGATTTTTCAAACGGAGATTCGTATAATAGAGACGGATATATGATATATGAATACTAATCTCTACTAAATTAATTGCGCGTTAAATCTAAAATTAAAAATAATATTTATCTCCAAATATATTTAAATATTTAGTTTCTAATCAAGGAAAGATTATTACAATATAAAAATTATTATAAATAATATACAGAAATATTTATTCTTTTAACTTCTAAGCTTAATTGTCGGCATGTTCTCCCATTATTTTCTGATAATACATCCGTTGGTTGCTTATCTTGTAAGGGGTCTATGTTGTGTATATGCAAGGGAAAAGCCAAGTCAATGGCATCCATTCAATTAATTCGTTCTCTTGTTCGTTCTGATGAAATGTCGAGATATGACATCATTACTTCAGGATAAGGTAAAGATGTAGAAAGGATGATACTGAGATAGTTCTCGTTTCCTCGTATAACTTATCTACAGATACTCGCGTCCAGGCTTGGATATCATCAGATCAGATAAGTACGCTTCCGCCGTATAAAAGAATTACAGACCGCGCTGCGCCGGGCGCGAAAAAGATGAGTCAAGCCTCGCAACGCCTTCTGTTTGACATACAGTACATTTCAAGTATATCGTTTGTGGAAATAATGCCTGCCGCACGGGATCAGTAGAAGTATCATGCCCGAGGAATACTAATGCGATGAAAAGTCGCTTGCGATGCGTACGGCAGACGCGTTACATGAATAAACTTAACGAGGAAGAATAGATATATGTATAATGAGATATTGATGCTGCGGATAATTACGTTATATCAAAACTCATACGTTATTATACCAAACTCACTAGGAAATTTATTGCATTCTACTGGTACGTGGTTAAACTTAATATCACCCAGCGGGAAACTTGTTTATTCCGCTGAGCACAGAAATCTGACGATCTCGTGAGTCTCGTTTATTTTATTATCTCACTTTTCCTTTCCTCTGGAAATAAAGAAAGATGTAGTTCATCAAAGAAATACCTATCTCGAATCGACGATGGGAATTGACAACGTTTGATGCGCGTCAAAAATCTCCGGCCTTGAATTAATCCTGTAATCTTACTATGATAGGACGTGCTCGTTTAATTAGTGCAGCATTAAGCCCGGAGATTTGCGTCCTTATCTTCGAGTACGTACTAATGCCGCGATATATGCATTAACGTTGAGATGTCACGCAAGCACGCGCACGTGCGTGTGTGCTCACATCTGCTTCGATACAGTTGGAGTTTGAGACGATTATCAGGTGCGTATTTGGAGTAATGTGCTTGGTCCGGAGGCTTGGTCAGTAAACTCTCCAAGCCATCTCAGATATGCTCTCTCATTCGTTGTTGTTGTGACATACGGTTAAACGACTGAAATTTCTGCAACATAGCTGCTTGCTGATAAAGATACCATATGCCATTTACAATCCTTTGTTATTTAAACTTATTTTAATACACTTAAATATATTTGCATTATTGTATACTGCTTTTTATTGTTGTTTGTATGAATCATTTTGTTAATAATTTTTGTGTTTTATTTATTTATATTTATATTAATGTTACTATAAAAAGAATCTAAAATATTAGCTGTAAGAAGTTATCTCATACTTTTACACAAAAAATAATTTTTGATTGATATTGTTACTAACATGCATATTTGATGATATGAAGAGAGTCTGGAGGGAGCAATTTATTTAATATCACAGATAGTTTCGGCAGAATATTTCGTTCCTTGTACCTTACGGCTTACGTTAAATTTCGAATGCATAAGTTATTGCTTCTTAAATCATGTTTGCGTGAAATTGACTGAAGTTCATTTCATGTATCATATATGTATATATGTATAATATAATGATCTTGATCTTCACGATATGCAAAGACACGAAAGATCTCTGCTGTATGGAACATGCTCAAAGATACATGCAAGGAACATTTATTCACATGCTTAAAGAGTAGAGCCATCCAAGGCAAATGGTGATATATTAATCTTTTGAATACGCGACATACAAATATGCACAGATACGATATGTATACTATCTATCGCAATCGACAGTATCAAAATTCCGCGCCGTTCTGTACTCGATACCCCGGTCTGATATCGCGAACGCAACCATCCATACAAATCGGATCTTACTAAATTGGAGTACAATTTTCACGAGCGGAGTTCTACGAGCCCGAGCTACGAAGGTAGGATAAGAAAAAAAGAGAAGGGGAGGTAAGATAAAAGTCTCTATTCCTCTCTAAGCCGGCCGTGGAAGATGAAGCGAATCAAGTAACGGCGGTGGCTTACGTGCGATGCACCCCTAAACCGTCGCTGAGGGAGCATCATGTGGAAACGCGTTACCCACGAAAGGTCTGTGCTTAGAATTCTCAAGCCCGCTAAATTATATTTCACATCACGGAACCGATGATTCCTGAAATACATAAGCCGCGATGATAATCTCATTTTGTTAGTCGCATTCGGCAGTGTCGCGACATCCTTCGCATCTCCGGAAATCTATAATGGTGAGGACAAATACGGGAGTTAATAATGCATGTTTATAGGAAAAAGTATGAGATATTTTTTGAGATTGAGGGACGAGAGTAGACTCCATTAGAAGTAAAAGAACAGCAGAGCAGAGTTTTGATATTATATAAGCAACGTTAAATTAGTCTTTAAAATGCTTGAAACCTTTTGTATCTTTCAAAATGTAATACTTTCAGAATTTTTACATTATATAATGGTATAAAAGCGCAGAGACACACTAATGCAATAATAATAAAATATAATTATTATTTATATATTCTCATTTAAACTACTTATAAATAATACACAACACAACATATTAATCAAATAATATAATGTCTAATGTATAATGCAATCTTGTCTTTATATTATATTTGATGTAAGAATACATATCATAACTGTTACATATTCTGACTTTAAATTGAAACCTTTTAGCAAATTTTTTTCAGTCCAAATTATTAATTAATCTAATCGTCTAAACTGCTACATCGTTATCACCAGAATTGTTATTGTTGTCGTTGTCGCCATTGCCATTATCAGATGTGATGTTGTTTTTATCGCCATTATTAACTGCGCTGTTGTCTCCATTATCAGCCGTTTTGTTTTCGTTGCCATCAATGGCTGCGCTGTTGTTTCCGTCATCATCATCGGATGCGTTAATGTTTCCGTTGTTATCTTCTGGTGCGCTATTGTTTCCATCATCACCTTTGGATGTGTTATCGTTTCCATTGCCATTCTCGGATGCGGCATTATTTCCCTCGCCGCTCTCGGCGCCGTTTCCATCTCCAGCATTGGGAATGTTGTTGTCTCCATCGTCCGCATTGGATTCATTGTTATGTTCTTCTTCAGCTTTTGGTCCATCGTCATTTTCTTCGTCACCATTTGGGGCGCTGTTATTTTCGTCTCCAGCATCGGCTGCGCTATTGTTTCCTTCCCTGACATCAGGTGTGTTGTCGTTTCCATCATCACCTTCAGCTGGTTCGTTATTTCCCTGTCCGTCATTGGGTACACTGTTTCCGCCACCTTCGGCTGAGTTGTTGTTGGCATCTCCAGTATCGGGAATGTTGTTGTCTCCATCACCACCTTCGCCTGAGTTATTGTTACCATCTCCAGTATCGGGGACGCTGTTTCCTCCATCGCCACCTTCGGCTGAGTTGTTGTTTCCATNCNCGGCATCGGATCCACCGTTGTTGCCATCTCCTGTGTCGGGAGCGCTATTTCCTGCATCACCACCTTCGGCTGAGTTATTGTTGCCATCCCCGACATCTGGTGCGCTGTTTCCCCCATTACCACCTTCGGCTGAATTATTGTTGCCATTTCCAGTATTGGGAGCGCTGTTTCCTCCATCGCCACCTTCGCCTGAATTGTTGTTGCCATCCCCGGCATCTGGTGCGCTGTTTCCTCCATCACCACCTTC